>JAOXYA010381122.1:0-17946 GCA_028565675.1 Sorex palustris
TTTCTTTCTTTCTTTCTTTCTTTCTGTCTTTCTGTCTTTCTGTCTTTCTGTCTTTCTGTCTTTCTGTCTTTCTGTCTGTCTGTCTGTCACACCAGGCAATCCTTAGGGGTTACTCCTGGCTCTGCACTCAGAAATTACTCCTGGCTATGCTTGGGGGACCATATAGGATGTGAGGGATAGAACCCAGGTCAGCCATATGCAAATCAAATGCCTTACCCACTGTACTATGGCTCCAGACCCTCTCTTGCATTTTTAAGTTCAGCGATATGTTCTTTCACTCTATGATTTCTGTTTGAACTCTTTTCAGACTTTCTCCTGTACTTCTATGTTGACATTCTTTTCCATGATATCATCTCTGAGAGACTCACTAACAGTGTTGCTCTGGAATCTTCTTCAGGTCGCTTGCATAGCTCTGCTGTGCTACTTTCTGGATCTATCAGTCCAGTGAGTCCTTTGGCCTCCCCTCCTGTCTGTTGTTCCATGGCCTGGCCAGGGCTGGGATCTGTCCCAGCAGGTCTGAGTAGTCAGTGGGAGCACACAGTGTGTCTGGGGACAGTCAGGGGACTCATGGGCTTGACTGCCTGACTAACTCCTAACTCCTGAGCTACTAAGTTTGAGTGGCTCTAGGCAGTGACCGGGATTCAAGGTCACCAGTCCCTGTAGTCATTAAGGTATTGTGGTCACACAAACCTGGGCTGGGCCTGCAAAATCCCTGCATGGTAGGTTTAAGAGCAGACAAGTCCTTGGTCCCAGCTGGTGACAGAACATTCCCCTGGAAGAGCAGAGTCTGGCTCTCTGAGCTGCCAGGGGCCACTTGCAGGCAGTGGGGCCCCCTTGCTCCGGGAGATCCTCGGGATAGTGTCAGTCTGTAGGGTATGGCTTGCTGTAGCACTGAGACCCATTTGTCTGCTAGAACTAAGCACTTGAGATAGTTGTTTCTGCCCGTAGGTGGCTTAGCTATTTGCTGAATTTTCTGGTGTTCTCAGAGATTTGCCTTCAGAATCTGTTATCATGGCCAGTCAGAGCTAACATGACTTGTACTAGCACTGCCACCTGCCAGATTATATTTGATCGGCAAGATGGTACCTCTCAGACCAGAGGTATGTGCAAGAGTTCAGGCGCTCTGTGCCTGTAACAGATTTCCTGGTTTAGTCCTTGGCATAACACACAGCCCAGGAGCACCAGCAGGAGTTACTCCTGAGCACAGAGCCAGGCCTTGCACCCTAGGCACTGCCAGATGTTTCCCCCAGCCCATACTCATCCCCCGCCACCCCCAGCTCTGACCTTGTATATACCCTAGAGTTGAGCATTCGTCAACCTTTTACAACTACAAATCGGCACCTGTCTACATACCAGTCCACGAGCCCACACTTAAAACTACTCTGGTAAACCACTGGTTTTCAACCTATTGGCAGACCAGAACCAATCTGTGGGCCAGCAGCTGGAGAACACTGCTGTAGTTTATTGTCTCCTGTTCTGTGTTGCTGGGATCATAGGAGGCTAGCGAGGGGGGGGGGGCTCACTGTGTGCCCCCAGGTAAAGTCCTTATACAGCTCTTCCTCACTGCAGGTAGTTTCCCCTCAAGGTATGGATTGTTCTTAGAGAGCGGGGAGGGGTCCTCTCTGCCTGTAACCTATCTGGGGGCTCCTCTTTAGTCCCTGCTGTGAATGCTTTTGTGCATTGGGGCTTCAGGTCCATTTCTGCATCAATTATTTCAAGTGTTGGTGTAAGTTCGCTGTGATTGGTGGAGGTTGTAAACCCAAGTTCTCCCTGTTAGCTCTCTTGGCCCTGCCCCTATTCTATCTAGCAAGCCTATTTAACACAAATTCTCCTCTCTCTCTCTCTCTCTCTCTCTCTCTCTCACTCTCTCTCTCTCTCCCCCCTCTCTCTCACTGTGTGTGCATGTGTGTGTGTGTGTGTGTGCGTGTGTGAGTGTGTAAGAGGCTGCATATTCACTCTATTAAAAAACTGGCATTCTGGATGCATGTTTTCATTGATATTCACATGTTCCCTGCAGGATCAGCCTCCAACTTCAGCTTTTTCAGATGGATGAGATCGCTTCTGACTCCCTCCTTCAGGTTTGTGCCAGTTTGGAGTTACTGAGTGGGCCTAGGCCTGGGAGGTATGGGGTCCCCTCTCCTAGCCATGCCTGGGTGGAATGTGGTGTGGGAAGCTCACAGTGGGGCCTCATGAGGAAGGTAGCCTCTGCTCCTCACTGTCCTCTGTCCCCTGGTCTCACTTCATCAGAAGTTTCTGGTTTCCATCCTTCACCCAGATCATCAGTCAGCCATGGGGCTTTAGTAGCAGATGACTGCGGGGCAATTGGTCAGGGTTGCTCCTCTTGCCAACAGCATTCAGGCCCAAGGACTTCTGTTCTTCCCTGTCAGCTCAGAGGTCTGGTCTGACGGTGTTGGTGGGAATGCGGGCACAGAGGGAGGGGGCCTTTGGGGTTGGATTCTCAGGAAAGGGAGGAACAGACTTCCTGAGCCCCACTAGAAGGCAGGGTTCATGAGCACCCAGTTGCTCTCCTTCCCGCCTGCTACCCCCATTGTGGTGCCATCCCATCCTCCTCTTTGAAGAGCTTGGAAACATCTTCCCTCCCTTGCCCCCTGTAAGGAGCCAGCGCTGCAATTTGGAAAAATTCAGGCTTGGTTTCATGCTGTTGGTTTGCTTTGAAATGCGGATGTGTGGGTCACTCTTCATCTCCGGTGTGGCCCATGGATCATGTGTGGGGCACTCTTCGTCCCCACACCCGATGTGGCCCCTGGATCGTGGTGCCCTTTCCCGCTGATCCCAGACGTGAACTGAGTCTGTTTCTCTCATTCCCTTCACCCCCCTCCAGGAAGACTAATTATGTAAGATCAAATTTACCATCTTAGACATTTGGGGCGGAGGGGGTGATGCTGCAACTGGGGTCAGTTGCATGCAAGACAAATTCCTGAACCCCTATACTATCTCTCCAGCTCCCTTCTTAACCAGTTTTCATAAGCCTGGGGTGGTCAGGGGGCAGGTGGGTACCTGGGGCCCCTCCAAGTAATGTTCAGTCCATCATATGCATCTAGTTCCAAAGGTTTAGTTTTGTTTGTTTATTGGGTACTAGAGATGAAACCCAGGGCCTCATCCTGTGAGTCATGTGCTTGATTACTGAGCCACATCCCTGCCCCCAGCTCAGGGGTGTTAAGAACATAGTGCTGCTACATAGCCCTCCTGACCATGTAACTCCAGAGCTCTTTGCCTTGAGAGACTACATGCACGAGAAGCACTAGCTCTGTGCTTCTCCCTCTCAAGAACCCTGCAGATAACCTTCACAAGCTCAACCAGTCTATTTCTGATGGCCTCAAAGATGAAACCAAATACAGGGGCAAGGGGGGAGATTAAACAAAAAAGGGAGCAGAGTTATGGAAAACAACAGGGAAAGGCGGGAGGTGGTAGAGTGTGTCCCCTCTGCCTCTCTTCCAGGCTGAGGGAAGGGCTGGTGACTGGTCACAGCGCACATCCCCTGGTCTCTCTGATACTGCCTGGTCTTGGACTGGAGATTCAACAGGAGCTAATGGACTCACTCACCTTGCTCTTAACTACTTTGATTCAATTTCCAGCACCACGTATGGTCCTCTGAGCCCTGCCAGGAGTGACCTGAGCACAACTGGGTGTGAACACAAAAAAAGCAAAAAGCTCCAGAAGCAAAACAAAACCAAACCAAAACCAAAACCCCACTTTGTCTTGAGAGGAAGTATAGTATAAGTAGAAGTAGGTTATGAAAGAGCCTGCCTATAGGACTGGAGGTAGTATAGTGGATACTTGCCCAATCTCCAGCACTCCATAAGGTCCCCTGAGCCTGGCCAGGAGTGACTCCTAAGTACTGAGCCAGTTGTAAGCTCTGAGCACAGCTGGGTGTGGCCCCCAAACCAGAAACCAATCAACCAAAAACAAACAAACAAAAAAACACCACTGCCTACAGATTTTGGATCTATAAATGGTAAGTAGTTGGGAGTATATGGCTTTATGTGACTTAGCGGATTTTTTTTTCTTGGCATTTCCACTGTTATTAATTTGTTTTGGTTTGGGGACCACGCCTGGCATAATGCTTAGGGATCCATCCTGGAGTGTGCTCAGGGACAGTGTGGTGCTGGGGCTCCCACATGCAAAGCATGCCCTCGGCATGCCCTCCAGTCCTTTGTCCTGCCTCCCTGACCCCGGTGGTGGCCACAGGAAGTGACTGTTCCTTATACTGTGTACTGAGTTCTTGGAATTTCTTCTCTGCAGAGGTTGTAGTATTGTATATAAGGATGCATGAGGAGGAGAGTATTTTTGCTGGACCGAGCTCATTTCATACCATTCATAGCTTAGTGGACTTGGACAGCAGATAGGGAAGGCCCCAGCTAAGCTGTGGCAGCCCAGCACAATTTGGGGGTGTTTACTCGGAAGTGAAAAGTCCAAGGAATGGTGATTCGTATCAGAGTAGAAATTTGTAGCTTGTTTTTTGTTTGTTTGCTTGTTTGTTTTTAAATTCGTTGCTTTGAGGATTTCTTCTGTTTTTTTTTTCTCTTTACAATTATTGTCCCAGTTACTCCTTAAAGCCAAAGATTAGTATAAGTGTGTTTGGGCAAAGGGATCTGGCTGTCACTTCCGCCATCATATGTACAATTCTGAGAACTGTGAAGGGCAACCTGACCTTAAGAAGGCCTTTTCCTCTGAAATCCCCCCAAATGCTGAGCCCACGTGACCCGCAGCATATAAGCCCCAAGTAGCACCACAATCTCAGGGACCAGCACTGAGCTGCAAGCCTGGACCGCCGAGTACAGTGCTACTGTGTTGCACGTTTGAGTTCTAACAAATGGACAGTGTGGTGTAGCTGCCATTTCAGTACCATAGTTTCACCACCCTAAAATTCCCCTGTGCTCTAGCTATGAAATGAACAATCATGCCATTACAGGCATGAAGAACTTAAATGCATATTGCTAAATGAAAGAGACAGTCAAAAGAGGGCACATCTGTCTGATTCTAGCTGTATGATATTATAGGGAAGGCAAAAGTACAAAAAAATCACACACAGATGAGGGACTAGAGAGAGGGAAGGGGGCAAGACTAGGCGATCTGGAGGCAGCCCAGGGCTAGACTCAGGCCGTGGGTGTCTAGGGTAGAGAGGTGAGGTGTCTGTGTATATCTGAGCCCCTGGAGCCAAATGCTGTAAGCAGGGGACCCAAACTACAGTAGTTAAACTTAAAAATATGCCTCTAAGGAGACAGGCTCGTGGGTGGGAGGCAGTCCAGGGTCATTGATGGACGAAGGCACACTGGTGGTGGGATTAGAGTTGGAACACTGTATGTGTGAAACTGTTGTCAACAACTCTGTATATCATGCTGCCTAAGTAAGAATAAAATGAAAAGACAACAATAAGCAGGACCCGTTCTGGCGAATCATCTCTCTAGAGCCTAGAGGAGCCTTCCTCTGACCACGCTTTGTGTTTGTTGCATGAAGGAGCTTGCGACCCTCCGCGGAGCACATTGTCCTGGCACCATCACTGGCGAGGGTCGACCTGGAGATGCTGCAGCTCACCCAGGAGAACGCAGACTTCGCCGGGCGGGATCGCTACCACCACTCCTCCCCAGTGAGCCGGGAACAGCTGATGCCTCAGTACTAGCGCTGAGTACTCAGCCCTTGCCACTGGGGCTCAGGGCTCAGTGCACAGTGGATACAAGTCCCGTAACCTTTGTGGTGCTGGTTCTCCTTGGTGAGAAGCAGAGCCCTGTCCTCACATCCCATCAGGACTGGACCTTCTGCTGGAGCGTTGTGAACAGGAAACTGGCCACAGAGCTGCCTGGAGGCGCTGGGAGGCACAAGACCCAAGGACTTACTCTCAGGGCCTTAACAAAGACTTCTTGAAATTTTTGATATTTTTTCCTTTTGAAAAAATGTGTTTTCATGTTTTCAAACCCCAAAGTATAATCTTACACATAGTGCAAGACTCCCTCCCATTATTACTTTGTTGTTCAGATGCTGTCCACTGCCCCAGCGTCTGGGCTTCTGTATGCCTGTCCACCATTTCTTTGTGAATGCAGAGGCCAGTGGGAACATGTGTTCTTATTACTCCTGGTCGGTCCGTAAAGGCTAGTCTGTCCTACATGTGCTCTGCCCCTCACTTTTCCTCTTAATAATCTACCCTACAGACATTTGCATACCAGTATGTGTAGAGTGTCCTCATTCTTTTTCATTCATGAATGTGCTTTAATTTATTTCTTCAGTTCCAGTGGCATTTGGATTGTTTCCAACCTTTGACAATTCCAATCAGCTCTGCAGTAAATTATCTGAAACACATGTACCAATGCAAAATATACCTGTAGGATAAATTCCCAAATGTGAAATGACAAGACCAAAGGATGCATACCTTTGTAGGGTATTATGGTTGAGTAATGGTCTTTCATAATTAAAAAATTGAATAACCAGGAATTATCTAATAGTGACTCATATTCTTGCAAGTTTTTGTTGTTCTCGGCTCTCTGGTGTGGGAAGCAGATTTTAATTGGGCTGAATTTCTCATTTGGTTAAAAAAATTGTATTTAGCTAAAATGCTATTGTGTCACCAACAAAGTCATCAGGTCTTAGGCTGGAACTCCTGGAAGGCGAATGGTTACTGGCTCTGCTTATGGGGAGTGAGGGAAGGGCGGTAGGAAGGGGCAGAAACCTGAAGGAGGTGAGTATTCTTTTGGTTCTGGTGTTTTTTTTTAATTTCTTCAAAATAGTTCTTTTCTTTTTCTTTTCATTTTATTATATATGATATATTCATATATCACCATGAGATATACAGCTATAAAATTGTCTATGATTTGGTTTCAGTCATTCAGTGTTTCAACACCAGCCCCTTCACCAGGGGCTGGTGTACATTTCCCACCACCAGTGTTCCCAGTTTCCCTCCCACTCGTCCCCCAGCCTGCATACAGTTACTGAAAGGGTATCATGCATATCACTTTACCTTTTTTCAGCACTCAGTTCTTGTCCAGAGTGATCACTTCCAATTATCATTGTCAACACGGTCCCTTTTCTGTCCTAACTGCACTTCCCCAAATCTGTGGCACGCTTACAACCATGGACCAGTCTGTCTGGCCCTTGTTTCTACTGTCTTTGGGTATTGTTCTCACACTATGCTTTTTAAAAAATATCCCACAAATGAGCACTATCAATTTATGTCTGTCCCTCCTGACTCATTTCACTCAGTATGATACTCTCCATGTCCATCCATCTACGAACAAATTTCATCTTTCCTAATGACTTCATAGTATTCCACTGTGTAGATGTACCATAGTTTCTTTATCCAGTCTTCTGTTCTTGGGCACTTGGGTTGTTTCCAGATTCTGGCTTTTGTGAATAGTGCTGCAATGAACATAGGAGTGCAGATGTCATTTCTGCTGTGTGTTTTGGGGTCCCCAGGGTATATTCCCAGGAGCAATATAACTGGGTAATATGGAAGCTAATTTCTAGTTTTATGAGGAATGTTCATATTGCTTTCCAAAAAGACTGGACCAGTTGGCATTCCCACTGGCAGTGAACGACAGTCCCTTTCTCCCCACATCCATACCGGCATGGGTTGTTCTTGTTCCTTTTGAAGGGGGTGAGTCTTTGAGGCATCAAAGCCTTTTATTTTTTTGCAGGGGAGGGTGAAAATACTCACTGATGCTTGAGGGGCTGTATGTGATGCAAAGTCAGCCACATGCAAGGTAAGCACCCTACCTGCCAGCAAAACCTACCTCTGAAGGTACAACAGAACCTTCATCTCCAAGGAATCTGAGAGCCTACAGGAATACCTGTGTCCCAAAACTCATGGAGGGAGGAAAGGGTCTAAATTAGCCAAGGGGCCCTGCTCTCCGCTGCTGGAGATCAGCCCGAAGGGGCAAGGGCTGCCTTTGTTTATGTGATTTGCACCTGGTGGAGGGAGCCTGTGAGCCTCACAGCAAACAGGCACCTTGTGGCCCTGGGTGCTGCTGGGTTGTGTGCTTGAAATTGGCGACAAAGGTGACTGGAGCCAGGCCATCCATTACTGTTGGCACCTGAGGGGGCTCTCTCCCTGCCATGGCTCCCTCCTGCAGCTACCCATCACTGTTGATCATCCTCCTTTGCCCTCCCACTCCTGGCTGGAGACTGGACTAGATATGCCTGAGCCAGGCACTTATCACCCACCTGAGAGCTTTGAAACACAGGACCAGAGAGATAATACCATGGGTAGGGCGCTGGCCTTTGACGCAGCTGACCTGGGTGTGATCCCTCACCCCATATGGTTCCATGAGCATTGCCAGGAGTAAGCCCTGGCTTCAGAGACAGGAGTAAGCCCAGAGCACAGCAAGCTGTGCCCTCCAAATCTAACCAAAAAATAGGGTCACAGACCAAGCAGAAATGAATCCTTCAGCCACCATCCCCAAACTTTCCAGTCACCACTGCTGTATTCTGGAGCATTATTGAATCAGAGGAGGGGTCATTGCCCAGGGGTGGAAGAGGGTGCTAACAAGTCCTCCAGCAGTGCTCTCAGGTACATTTTGAGCAAAGGATGGGAAGTTCAAGGTTCAGGGAGAGTATTTGGGACTGGAGGACAGTGCAGCCGCTTGTATGCTGGTGCCTGGGCTGGGGGCCAGCCCTGAGGTGCAGAGTCCCTGAGGTGGACAGGCTGATCAGCTGCGTCTGACGTGCTTCTGTAGAATCTAAGAATCTGCTGATCCCATGGTCCAGAGAAGTGCATTTTCCCTCACACAAGAGCACACAGGCAGAGATCTGGAGGGGCCCGATTGTCTTCCAGCTCTGGGCTGTGCCCCAGAGAAGGGGCCTTTTGATTATCTTACCGGCCTTGTCCTCCAAGGGGGTGACTGGAGGGCTCCATGGCCATGAGAGAGGAAAGGACCCTCTAGCCATGAGCTTAGGAACAAAGGCAGGCACAGGTTCTGTGGGTGTGCAGAGGTGCCCTGGCCCCTCAGTCTTCAGGGAGGACTTCCTGGAGGGAGAGGTGTCTGACCTACACTTACTGGACAGAGATGGGGGTCAGGGAACTCCTTCCGGGCAGGGGGTGTGGCAGCCTCAGGCTGGCGGGGGGGCCTGAAAGTCACTGCTAAATGCTGGCTGGTGCCTCAGTGCCCTCGCTGGGGGCTGCACCCTGTGGCAGGGTTTGGAGAGCCCCGTGGTGTCAGACTGAACTCAGACCCAGTGCATAAAGGACCCTTGCAAATGCACAAACCAGTACAGTTGCACTCAAGCCTTTTAGGCTAGGGATTTTTCTTTTTATTTATTTTTTGGGCCACACTCAGTGGAGCTCAGGGCTTAATCCTGTCTCTGTGCCCAGGAATAGCGACTTTTCTTAAACACAAGAAAGCTCAGCCCATGCTCTAGCTTGTCTGCAGTGCTGAGGCTGACTTAGGAGATGACCATGCAGAGCACGTCCTGTTCCTCCCAGCCGCATGCCCAGTCCCAGCCTCAGCGTGTCTCAGCCAAGATGATGCTGCCAGGCCCCCTCAGCATGCACAGGAGGCCCGTGAGGAGAGGACCCAAGGCAGGGGTGCCTTGGGGGAGGCCAGGTGCAGAAATCTGCTCTCCCCACATGCCCAGCACCCCAGCCACTTGGAGACGCATGAGGGCTCTCGGGGACGCTCCCGAGCAGATGCGGTGCCCTCGTCTCAGTTTGAAGCAGCAGGGAGCTGCAGAGGCCCTGGCAGCAGCACGTCGCTGTCCTGTGTGTGTGTGTGGGGGGGGGGCGGGGAGGAGGATTAAGTGCATGTGAAAGGCAGGTGGCAGGACAGACTCCCCAGCATTAAGGGCACCCGGTGGCAGTGCCCAGACAGGGGCCCATCTGGCAGCATCGGGCGGGGGCCCTTCCCTGGTCCAGGGTCTGAGCTCCGACCACTTGCCTGTTCAGGACCCTGAAGGCACCTGCAGCGTCCCCTCCCCGGGCACCCTGGGGAACCTGACTTTCCTCTCTGCAGTTCCCCTAAAATCCCCCATCTCTGTGTGTGGGGGGGGGCACACGTGTGCTGGCTGGCATACACTCTCCTGGCCATGTTTGTGTCTGCTAGAGAAGGTTAAAAAATGAAAGAAGGAAAGAAAAGAAGAAATCTGGGCCAGATAACGCAGCAGGTAGGGCGCTTGCCATGCAGGAACTGACCTGGCACCTGAACCTTGCAGGTTCATCCTTGCCTGGCACCCAACATGATCCTCCAAGCCCATCAAGGGTGATCCCTGAGCACAGGGCTGAGACTAATCCCTGAACACAGCTGGGTATGACCCCCAAACAAAGGGGGAAAATGGAAAAAGAAAAAATCAAGAGTCCCCAAATGATAAAGACACTTTAAAGAAGAGCCTCATAATTCCCTTCGATTCCCTCTGGGACCCCCTGATGCAGGCGGCACTTCAGAGTCTTCCCCTGACCACCAGCAGCCAGCCCAAGGTCTCATGAGGTGACACTAACCATCCATGCTGGAGACTGAAGATAAAGAAACAACCCTGATTTCAAGTAGAAACCACAGACAGAAAGCCAGGGGTCGATACTGTTCTGCATGCAAGGTCCCTTGGAGTAAGTCGCTTCCTAAATGGTCTGCTGCCTGTGCCCACACCACTGCAGGTTGCTTTCTGGGTCCTGGGCTAATCTGGTGCCCCCAGAAGAGGCAGAGAGCACTGTCTGCTCGCCCTGCTCCTCGGGCATGCCTTCTTCACAGTGGCTCCAGCTGCATTCTCCCGGCTCTCAGCAGCCACTTGGCAGGTGATGAGGGAAAGGAGGAAGGAGGTTGTAGGTGTACTAACAGGGCTGCTATCACCCACAGCCGTGCTGTCTGTCCAGCTGACACCGGCTGGGTAAATGGGCCAGTGTGCGAGCAGAAGTCAGAGAACTGGCTTCGGGAGCAGCCAGCCCTGTTCTCAGAAGAATAGCTGGAGTGGGTTCTCTGTAAATATTTGGGGGGTCCTTACAAGTAGTGCTCGGAACACATGGGACCCCTCTTGGCTGCACCCAGCAACACTCAGGAGTCCACGTGCAAAGCACACACCCTAGCCCTTGTACTCTCACCCCTTTCCCTGGATTGGGTTCTCTGAGGATGAATGAGTGATGGTTCTCCCTGCAAGGGTCACACCTTCAGAGGCAAAGCCTGTCTTCCACGGGTAATTATAGTCAGTCACGGGTCAGCTGTCCCTCAGTCATGCTTCTCTTCCATTTCCAGTGCTCTGAAGAGCCTTTGGGTGGTTCCATGAATGGACTTTATGCTTTGCAGGTTCTTCTGATTTCTGGGACCACCACAGATCACTTGGACCCAAGTCTGGAGATTAGGGGACCAGTCAGTGTTCTTTATGAGGGGTGGCCATAAAGCAAACAGAATCAGAGGCAATCCCCAGTGGGGGAGATCCCAGCATAGCACGCTGAGCAGCACGGCTCTGTGGGAGTAATTTTTAGGACCTCAAAAGGTTTGAAGGAACAGCATTAATTCAGATAAATTAAAAATATGTGTGTAAGTGTGGCTATATGTGAGTGGTGAGTTTAGGTGTGTGACTGTATGAGTGTGTATGTATCTGTGTACACCTAGGCCCACCATGCAGGTATGTGTGTATAGGCATGTGAATATATTGTATAAGTGTAAGTGTGTGTATATATAGTAAGTGACTATCATTTTGGTTCACAGACTGCCTTTTACTCATGATCCATGTTGACTGCTTTGCCCTGTAGGATCAAATGGCCTTCAGTAAAGGTGTATGCTTAGTTATAAATCACCTGCTTCATAGAATTTTTATGTACCCTGTCAGCTGCCCCCCATACACAAACATACACACACACACACACACACACACATTTCAAGGATTCATCAGTTACTCACTCGCATTTATTGATTGTCTATAAAAACAAAGCCATTTTTCAAGGTCAGAAACGGTAAAACCAGATGGCAGCTGTTGCTTCCTCGAAGGCGTGAGGCTCAGATTGTAAGTCCCAGGGGAAGCCTGTCAGAAGGTTCTAGATGAGGCAGCAGGAGCCAGATCACACTTCTTGCAAACCCAGAAAAGGGTTTGAACTTGGGTGACACTGAGCAGGCAGCTCTGCTGGTGCTCTGAGGAGTCACGATCCTTACGGTTTTCTTATAGCTTGAAGGAACTGGATCAGAATCCTCTAGACCACTGTTTCTCAATCTTTTTATTTCTTGTTTTTCTTTCCTTCTTAAAAATGGCTATCTCCAACCATAGCCATTAAAAAATGGAATCACTATGATATACACAGTTACAAAGTTGTTCATGATTGGGTTTCATCCTACAATGTTCCAATCACCAGTGCACATTTCCCACTACCAATGTCCTGTTTACCTCCTGCCAGCCTGTCACTATGACAGACACTTCTCTTCTCTCTCGCTCTTTCTCTCCCCTCCTGGGCACTGTTCTTTGCAATCCGGGTACTGGGACATTATGCATACCCCTTTGCCTCCTGTCAGCACTCAGTTCTTGTCCAGAGTGATCATTTCCAACTCTCATGCAACCTTTTTTCTGATTGTGGT
This sequence comes from Sorex palustris, assembly GCA_028565675.1. NCBI lineage: Eukaryota > Metazoa > Chordata > Mammalia > Eulipotyphla > Soricidae > Sorex > Sorex palustris. The sequence goes on from JAOXYA010381122.1 coordinate 12,498, forward strand.
CCCCTTCTGACAGGAAATCTTCCTGTACCTTTTCCCTTCCCACCTGTTGCTCCCCCCCCCAGTCTCATTTTGTGGCCTCTGATTTATAGGAATCTCACCTGAGGCTTCCTTTGAACATCCTGATCTCTTTTTGAGAAATACGTTAATCTGATGGATAAATCCAGGGCCCAGGAAAATCTCCCTGTGTGCAGTTACTGCCGGACACCCACCCTGTGGGCAATAGGAGAAGCTCGGGAGAGGAGGATGGTCCTGCTCTGGGCCGCCTTTCCAGGTGAGGAGGCCAGAGCCCATTTCTGAAAGTGTGGCCTCAGTGTACTGATTGGCTAGATTCTGGACCAGAAGGGGCCAGGATGTACTAAATCAGATTCTTGGTGGGGTCTAGGAACATCCACTGTTAAGTAACCTCTTCCGGGGGATTTCTCTTTGTTTTTTTCCTTGGGGATGTCTCCCCTGCAGTGCTCCCAAGAGAAACCTGGTGGCATCTGGGCAATTCTGCCAAGCTGACTGGTTCAGTGAAAGGGCCCGAGGTTGTGATACTGTGTAGGTTCTGTGGCACCAGAAACCCGGGCCACCCTGCAGTGAGTCGGGGAGACCCCCACACATGGGCCCATCCTGCAGGGAGAAAGAGGGAGACTGGGAATCTGGGCCCACCCTTCAGGGAGGAGTGGGGAGTTCCCCACACCCGGGTACCCTGCAGGGAGAGGGAGGGAGGTCTTCCAGGGTTGCACAGACCACATGGTGCTGGAGACTGGATTAATCTCTACACACATCTTAACCCCGGTCCTCTGTCCCCACCCACTACAGGGGCTTCTCTAAGCTCTGAGCTGTGCAGCTGGACAGGTCAGTGACCCAAGAATCTGCGAGTTGAAGCCCTCATTGGGTTCCTGCCAGGTTTCTGCTGATGCCACGTGGTCCTGTCGCCCTCCTGGCTCAAACCACTTACCCTGCACTTTCTCCCTCTCCTTTTGGGAAAGATCTGTGTTGTTCTTTTCCTCTTTCCCACCTTCCATTCCTCAAATTGCTACAGGGTCACCTAGCTGACAGGTCTCCCCACTTTATTCACCCTTGAGTCTCCCCTCTCTCACACCTGTTTCCAATTCTGAGAGTTCAAATCAAACCCTCAAATCAGAGGCCCTTGCTGTGGCCTTCACCATCTTGCAAGCTTCCTCTTACCCACTCCCCAGGCCACCTCGATCACAACTGGTTTCTACAGGACTAGGCACCTGACTCACTCTCTTTCACTTAGATTTTTTTTCTTTGCCCGAGAAAAGAACTCTAAGCTCACCTCTTTAAGAAAACTTTCCCAGGGGCTGGAGAGAAAGTATGGGGGTAAGCTCTTGCCTTGCATATGGCAGGTCCCCATCTAATCCCCCGAGCATCATTGGGGCAATCCTTGAGCACAGAGCCCAGGGGAAAGCCCTGAGCACCTCCATAAGTGGTCCAAATCTCTTCAAAAGAGGGAGAAAGAGTTGCCCAGAAAATCACCAGTGTTCGCCAAGCGTGTGATTCTTTTTTTTTTTTTCTTTTTGGGTCACACCTGGCGATGCACAGGGGTTACTCCTGGCTCTGCACTCAGGAGTTACTCCTGGCGGTGCTCAAGGGACCATATGGGATGCTGGGAATCGAACCTGGGTTGGCCGTGTGCAAGGCAAACGCCCTACCCGCTGTGCTGTCTCGCCAGCCCCAAGCATGTGATTCTTACCATGACCCCGTCTGCCCTTCATCTGACTGGCTGGCGGAGGGCAGGGACCAGGTTACTCTCTTCTTTCTTTCTCTCTGCCCAAACCTGGCATGGTGTTTGCCGGAACAGTAGGAGCTGTACATGCTTCTTGTCCTGGCCCTAGGATCATGCCCCTCTCCTACCTACAAAGCTGGCGCAGGGCCTGCTTTCTCCCGTGAGCTGAGATAGTGATTCTCAGGCCACACATCTGCCCCCCGAGCCTCGCGCTGACCTGCAGGCATGGGCAGGTTGTAAATACTCCTCCGCAAGTCTAACTCCAGCCCAGCTTGCAAATCCCTCGTTTCAGCTCTAGTCCGAGGGCCTTAGTTGGGTTCTCAGTCTCCTCAGGACTGCTAGCCCTGTCCTTGTGGGCTCCTCTCTGAAGGGTTCTCCGCCCCGTCTCCCCAGCCCCCTTCCTCTCTCTCTGCGTACTGGAGTTCCCCGTCAGGCTCCAGCCTGAGCACAGGGCTGGTTTGGTGCGAGGCATGGAGAGAGCTGGGCAGGAGCTGACAGTGGATAGGTGCCCGCCCTGCATGGGAGCACCAGCTTCCTGATACCAACAGGTATCTACCTAATACCAACAACCTGATACCAACAGGTAGCCCAGGATGGGCTCCGTAGCAGGTGCATCATCCTGTCTCCTCTGAGTCGTTGTTGAAAGTGGGGACTGCGTAGGACGCAGGTGGGGCCCTGACTGCTCTCAGAGATTGAGCCCCACCTGCCCTCTGGAGACCCTTGGACTGTGCCTCCCCTGGCGGGGCCTCAGGAGGGGGGAGCACTGGCCTGTGTCTCCTGCAGGGAGCCAGGACCACTCAGAAGGAGCCAACCGCAGCCTGCCACAGGGCCGAGTGACAGAGGCCTTGGGGGGGCAGAGTCTGCAACGATGTCTCCTGCACGGCACGGGGGTGGGGGGTGGGGATGGCGTCAGGAATTGGAGAGGTTTGATCGAGTAAAATCCATGGGTTAAAACCTTTCTATTTCTCAAATTTTCAAAATGGGTCAATCAAGAGCCCTATAATGTAACTGTCCATTGATTTCTTTCCTCCTGTAAGAGGAGCATCAATAGTTCCTTGTATTTCATGGCATTCCCTCTTGAACTTGTCATTTATTTGCATGGCACATTGGCCTGTGAGGTGGTGGAGCCGGCCAGAGGCGGCTCTTGCTGCCCGTTTACTGCAGATGAGAACACTGAAACTCACAGGAGGTAAGTTGGTTCAGAAGACCCCCTGGGCTCTGCCGCCTACCTCAGAGCCCTTTAAAACGGTTCCCTTTCCTTTGCTGCAGTGTTGCAAGAAGGGGCCCATAGCCACTTGGCTGGGGTGCACACACACTTGCCACAATACTCTCCTGAATCCCAGGTGCTTGCTGACAGGGTGAGGGGTGGAAGTGGGGGCGCAACAGTGGTCGCACTTCAGGCCACAGCTGAGGTACTGACACACTCCTGGCTGTAGTCTTGAAAGTGAAACTTCTGCTGTGGTACCAGGGTCCCAGATAGCAGAGCACACATGGGCGGCTCTGGGCATCAAACTCACAGCCTCACCCTTGTGAGACGTTTATCCCCTAGACCATTCCTTGGGCTCCAGAGCACTTTTATTTTTTAAAATTAATTAATTTATTTAAAAAATTTTTATTATAATTGCATGACCGAGACTTAAGCCTGAAAGCTTTGTAACTGTTCCCACAGTGATTCAATAAATTAAAAAATTTAAAAAATGTATTATGATTTTATAAAGTAGTTCACTATATTTGATTACATTTAATATTTGAACACCAAACCCACCACTATTACACCTTCCCCTCATCATATTTGGATGTTTCCATCCTAACCCTAACTCCTGACCCAAAGCAGAAACAAGATGATTTATTTTGTATTGTTTGTTATGAATAAACTGCCAAAAATGCTCCAAAAAACTTTCCTTAGAGGAGGGTGTGTGAAGATTGTTATATTTCATCCAGGGGCCACTAAACCCTTCTGTAAGAGATTATTGATATGTTGTTAAGGGTTGAGCCTTGTGTGCATATATGCAGATATACATACATATATCTGTAAAATATATATTTCCCTTTAAGATTAGTTGCCTTCTACCTTAAACCCCATCAAATGTGGTGCACTTGGAGTATGAGTGGTGTGAGGTATGAGATGTCCAGGGATAGGTTCATGCATGGGTGAGGCTCAGCCCGGGAGTGTGGAGAGTGGCTGTGAGCAAGATGGAGATTGAGTTCTGAAGGTTTTCGACTGCTGGGCTGGGCCCCTTGGGGCGGGGAGGGGTCTTGCCCGCTCCCTCTAGGTTGCCCTGAATGAAACAGCCTGGTGCGGGGGCCGACGGCATGCCTATGGTGGTGTCGTGTTATGCTCCCTTCTGGGAGAGGAGGACAGTGAGTCTTCCCTTTGATCGAGCATCTGCTTTGCTGCCTTTTCTCCCATGGACACAGGAGTCCCTCTCACAACATTCCTTTGATAGAACACCAGGACTTTGGTATTTTATTAAAAGTGATTGATCTATGAAGGTGGGGCTGGAGCGATAGCACAGTGGGTAGGGTGTTTGCCTTGCACGCAGCCAACATGGCCAACCCAAGTTTGATTCCTCCGCCCCTCTCAGAGAGCCCGACAAGCTACCGAGAGTATCTCGCCCCCACGGCAAAGCCTGGCGAGCTACCCGTGATGTATTTGATATGTCAAACACAGTAACAAGTCTCACAATGTTATTGGGCCTGCTCAAGCAAATTGATGAACAACTGGAGGACAGTGACAGTGACAGTGATCTTAAGGAAGAAGCTGGCGGAATGGTGGTGACGCGGCCTCTGTCGGCCTGTGAGCTGCTCCCTGCGGGGCGTGAGCCCTAAAGGTCACTGGGCCTGTGTGGCTCACGTATGCCGCCCCCTCGCTTTCTGCGGATATTACATTTTAGCTGTAATGAAAAGTTTTGAGTTGCTCATATTTGTATAAGACACTCAGACGACAGAAGCCAGGGAGACTGCTCAGCTAGAAGAGGACAAGCCAAGCACATGTGAGGTCCCGAGCCTGCTCCCTGGTGCCGACGCCCTCAGCATCCGGAGTGCCGGCTGTGCCAGCCTGAGCAGCAGCACCATGCCCAAGTTGAGCATCTCCAGGGTGGCCTCTGCCCCACCCCCCCATTCTTCTGGGGGTGACCATGTCTGAAAGCAAATAAATTCAGGCTACACAGAAGTTCACGTTTTTAAAAATATTTTAGTTATGTCCAGCAGTGCTGGGAGCTGTGGGGGTGCAGTAGATTGACCTCAGGACCTTGTACATGCCAGACCTGGGCTGGCTCTCTCTCTCTCTCTCTCTCTCTCTCTCTGATCAAAAGGTTCCTGAAACGAATGAAAATGAGGATATGAGTTACCAAAACTTATGGGGCACAGCAAAAGCTGTGTTAAGAGGAAAGTTTATAGCTCTACAAGCACTCCCGAGGAAGGAGGAGCGAGCCCACATAAGTAATCTAACTTCACAGCTTATAAGAGCTTGGAGAATGACCAACAAAAGGAGCCAAATTCGAACAGGAGGAAGAAAATAATAAAACTCAGAGCAGAGATTAATGAAATGGAAACCCAAAAACAATCCAAAAGATCAATGAAACCAAGAGCTGGTTCTTCGAGAAAATAAACAAGATCAATAAGCCTCTAGCAAAATTCACAAAGAAAGGGAGAGAGAAAACCCTAATAAACCGAATCAGAAATGAAAAGGGGGTCATTACAACAGAAACTACA
>JAOXYA010381512.1:0-17944 GCA_028565675.1 Sorex palustris
GACCCAATAAAACAGCAACATCATTTATAACAGCCAGAGATTTAGGAGTTATTTAAATACATAATAGTACATACTCACGAGGTTCATCATAGTTTTTTAGCTTAGAAACATGTTTTTGTCATGATCATGATCATCCTGTTGTTTGTCGATTGACTCGAGCAGGCACCAGTAACACCTCCTTCTCCCTAGTCCTGAGATTTTAAAAAGTGCCATATTCCAGGCTCTATCAAGGTTAGGAGAATGAGACCCATCATTATTACTGGTATTTGGCATATTGGGTAAACCACGGGGAGTTTGCCAGACTCTGCCGCATGGGCAGATTACATTCGGTAGTCTGTCAGGTTGTCCAAAGCAAGAATGAGATAATAAGATGTCGTGCAGCTGCGAATGTGATTGCATGCTTCCCAGAGCTGGGTTTTATAGTCTCTGGGTCTTGGCCGTTGATGGGATTACACGGGCGCCAGTTGGGCAGGGGGGCTTGGTGGGTTTGACCCCTGCCTACTGGAAGATGGAGGATCTGGGTGGAGGATGTTCAGCCCCAATCCGAGCAGACTTGGAGATCTCAGCCCCAGGACCCACATGGCTTTGTTCCTCTGCGGGTACCTTCATGCATGTGGAGAGTGGTCTCAGCATGGTTGTGGCTGGTTCTGGAGGTCTTCAGCTGCCAGGTCTCTGCTCGGGGAGGGGAGAGAAACTCAACCCGCCCCCCTCCAAGGGGCCCCGGTGAGGACAGCCAGGCGTGGGGGCAGGAGACTCTGCCACATTTTTGTATTTAAAAATATTTACAATCATATGTGTAGTAAAAGTATTTTCTAAAATATTCAGCTTAACAAATCAGAATATAAAATTGTTTCTGGAGGAAAAGGCAGCAACTCTGTGGACATACATGATGGAATTGATAAACTAGAAAGAGAATAGGCTTAGTTAAACTTCCTGGCTTTGCCTAGTGTAGAGAGAAGGTTGCAGTTCTGGGACAGGGGCTGCTTAGAAACTGGGCACATGGATTATTGTCAGTGTGCAAAGGGCTGGCTTTGACAGCAGAGGCTTTGGGTGCATTTAGTGGTGCTCAGTTCGTTCACTTCTCTATTCTGGGGGTTTTCTAGAACCCAGTTACACTCTGTATCTCTGCCTTTGGTCTACAGTTTGGCTTCCTAACCTTCAGTACCTTCTACCATCAGTCTCATTTGTGTAAGTGGCCCCAGCTGTCCTCCATGACCCTAGGCTTCATCTAGATGCATCCTCCCAGTACGCATCACAGTCCCTCCTGTCTGAGGACAGGAGATGTGGTGGAGACATCTATGGCGGTTGACCTCTGTTTCCCCAGGATTGCATCTTTATAGAGCTTCTGCCTCATCTGTGTCTCAGTTTAGACTGGGGAGTTCAGCTACTCCAACTCTGTGAGCATCTCCAAATCATTGGATTTATGTTCATGTGAGAATTTAGGATTTGAGCCAAGAAGCTCTTTTTTGGGTAAAATTTTACTGTCCTCTTATCTGCCCTTGGTACTCAGTTAAAATGAATTTTAGGTCTTGGAGGACTAGCGTGAGGCTGAGCAGGTTACACATACACCAATATTCCATGTCTTTCTTCCATGTCCCTTGAAGAAGCAGCCTGTTCTGGCTCTAACTGCTGCTACCAGAGGTCAAAAGCTTCCCAGCTATGTTATTCATGGAACTAATTTGCAGAAGGGAAATAATGGGGCCTTCAAGGCTGTGGATATATGGATATAGATGTCAGGGCCAAGCCTAGCGTGCTGGGTGCTTCTCCCTATTAGGACTGCTTTGGGATGCAAGGAACAAAGAAACAGAGAAAAAGGTGGCTTTAGTCTTGACAAAGTGTTTACTGTGACTCCAAGTAGCACATCCCTGAATATGAACTTTCTGGGTTGGCAGTACGGGGACCTTCCTCCAGCAGTGCTCTTTCTTCAGTTACTGCGGAGAAGGGTCCTGGTCTCTGTCCCTTTTATCTCCCTGGCCAGACTGTGTCCGTACCCACTTCCAGCACAGCCACCCCTGGGTACTGGGATATCCTGGGCCAGTCAAACCATGTTTCCTGAGCTCTGTGGCCCTCAAAGCCTGGCTCCATCAGTAAGGAAGCTGTGGATTGACCAAAGGAAGGGCAATCTCACAGAACTGGCAAGACAGAGCTGGGATCCAGCATGTGTCACGGATTCAAAGGCTTTCGGTCATGTTTTCAAGTCTTTAACTCATTGTTTGAGAGTCAGCAGGGAAGAAATACTGCCTTGCAGGCATGGGTACAGGCAAAAGAGGGCATGGGAAATTGACAGTGACAATGAGAAAAGAAAGGAGAAATCAGACAACCACAGGAGGCAGACATCAGTTCTGGTTTGTTTTTGCTTTTTTTGTTTTTTCATTTTGTTTTGGAGTGGGGGTGGGGTACTCCTGGCTATGCTCAGGGTTTCCTGACATCTCTGCTCTTAGGGATCACTGCTGGTGGGCTCAGGGAACCATACGGGATTCTAGGAATTGAACTAGAGTCAGCTACATGCAAGGCAAGACTCTTGCATGCTGGTACTATCTGTCTGGTCCCAAAGAAAATTGTTCTTTTTAAATTTTTTTTAAAAAATGTCATAGCATAAAGATTCTGAAGATTCTCAGCAGGTTCCTAAGGGGAAGCCAAGAGCACTGGAGACCGCAGAATTCCATGGAGAAAGACTCTGCCCCGGTGCTGGACAGATCCCACATGGCTGTGCCTGCCACAGTTCCTTAGTTTTCTTGCCACTTTAACCAGATCTGTGCATTGAGGACACTTCTGTAATATTTTCTGTTAGACAGTACAGAGGACAATTTGGCCTTTGAGCACAGTTGGACAAACATTTTTTTATTACCACTAGAATTTATAAAACATGAGTGCACACAGCTGTCCCCACTGCCAATCGCAGTGCTCCAGGCTGGTGCTCCTATGTCCCCATTCTACTCCCTGCAGTTCCTTTCAGAGAAAGGGAGAACAGGGCAGTCATGCTCATCACCACCTTGTGGGTATATTCCTGATGGTAGAAAACTTCCATTTTGGCAAGATATCAGTGGGAACATAGCCTACCCTACTTAGAATTTTATATATATGATGGTGCTTCCCATCTGCCTGGGTTTATTAAACTTGTTTCCACTCCTCCACGTCCTTCCAGTGCCAGGCCCTGGGCATGTTGCTGTGCAGGTCCTCATACCTATCCTGTCACATAACCAGGTGAGTTGACCAAGCCATGCACCTGGACCTCCTGGACCCAGATGTCTTAGCAATTGCTGTGCACAGAGGTGGCAGCACCAGCGGGACAGAGATGAATGGTGCTCAGATACCTGCTTTTCCAGGGTCAGACCATTTTCACAGCTTTGTCAATGCCACCCAGCAAAGCAGGTAGACACAGAAGGTTAGTCCGTGTGGGGAGCGTGTTTGCCAATTGTGGTTCGAGTTTCCTGTTTTGATCAGTATTGCTAAAATGGGCCGGAGTGATGGCATAGTGGGTAGGGCATTTGCCTTGCACACAGCTGACCCAGGTTCGATTCCTCTACCCCTCTCAGAGAGCCCGGCAAGCTACTGAGAGTATCTCGCCCTCACAGCAAAGCCTGGCAAGCTACCCGTGACATATTCGATATGCCAAAAACAGTAACAAGTCTCACAATGAAGACGTTACTGGTGTCCGCTTGAGCAAATCGATGAACAACAGGAGGACAGTGACAGTGACACTGATTGGCAAAATATCCGACTTGGGAAGACATTGCTATTCCTGTCCTGGGGGCCTCAACCACAAGATCCGTTGGCTGCAGGTGCTCTGGTCTCTAGATGGAGGAGCAGAGGGTCTGTAGGTGCTTTGAGGGCTCAGTCATTGAGCATTTCATCTCTGCGTTGATCCCAAAGCCAGACACTTCCAACCACTCTGGGACCCTCTGCGTCCAAAGCAAGTTACTGGGCTCCTGGTCTTTACATGTATTGCTTCCTTCTGCCCATAGGAAGTTCATCCTTTAAGGCTGTGCTTCTGCCTTGAGGAAGTTTCCCCTGATTATCAGGTGCTGCTAATTTGTCTTCTTTTGCTCTGACTACAGCAGATCTTCCTCCTAAAACACCCCTGCAGATCACTTAGTTCAGGCATTTCTCTCAAACAAGGCATTAGGTGGCATCAGTTCACCCCCAGTGCTTCATCGGGCACCAAACATAGAAGTGGCCCTGGAGATATTACGTGGTAAAGTGTGTACAAGTCTCCATTAACCCCACAACCTTCCCGAGCAGCTGGAACAGTTATCACTCCCACTTTATGGGGCTCAGAATGCCGACCTGGTCACACAACTAGTAAGAAGTCAGGTTTGCAATCTACTTCTCTAACTCACAAGTAATACATTTTGACGGTGCCCGGAGATCGCAAGGTTGGCCCAGTAAAGAGGCTTCAGCCAGGACAGCCAGGGAAGTCATCTTCCCTCCTAACTCTGTCATCTGTTGTAGGGGTAAGGTTTGCACCCACTTTCAGGGGGACTCCTCAAAGATCACTGGAGGAAGGAAAGGCTGACATCTGTTTTCCTCCCTACCCTGGCGTCCTCTTGGCTGAGAAGAGAGGCATGCGGGCCAGAGGGAGGAGGACACAGGCTCTGGTGTTCCCCAGGATTTTGCTGTTAGGCCTGGATCAAGGGCCCAAGCCTCCACTGTGAGTCTGATGGTGTTTGATCTACCCTGTTGCCTGCTGATGTGACTTCTGAGGGTTTCTCTCTGGGGCTGTGAGGCTCATCTCAGGCCGTTGCCAGTGACGTGCTGTGATTTAGACTCACTGTCACAGCTGATGGAGAAATGAGGTCTTTCCATAAAGACTTACTTGCCGAGATCCTCCCCGGCATGCTCTCCACCCGTAATTCATGTGAGTGCATTCACCTCTCCCAAGGAGTTATGACTATAAACATATCAACCCAGTGAATTGTAACTTGGCTCCTTGCTCGTCTTTCCTCTTTCAGGGAAAAATTGTGCATTTTATCAATTTTATGGTGTTCAGACTCCGCCACTCACATTGGATCTACCAAGAGCAGAGACTAATAGATTCTGAGGGTTGAAAATGGAGCATGGACCGCAGAGTTTGCTTCCCCGAGCACTCAAAACTAATGTGCATTAGGAAAATGTAAAATCAATTTGGGCCATAATGGGATGGAGAACACCTGAGCTGAGTGCTCTTTCTGCCCTGTAGTCTCCCATCTCACACGCAAACCCAGGGCTCAGGCTGTGTGTGCCCCACTGTAGCTGTCTTAGACGCAGGGCCAGGTCTCAGGCTGTATGCTTTCTTGCTGTCAGTTTTCAAAAGTGCTTTGCCAGTTTTTGTATATTAGGCCTCTATCAGATGCATTCTGGAAATAATTTCTCTCCTTTCTGGCTCCTCTGGGATGATTGTAACCACTGCACATTCTTAGAGGGGGAAACAGTGTAATTGATCACTGGTTACCTGGGATAGGAGAAAGCAAAGTAGTTTTTGCTCAAGGGACCTTGAACAGAATAGAAGGACTCTGTATGATACTTATGATGGTTAATTTTATGTGTCAGCCCGGCTGAATCATGGGTTGCCCAGATGTCGGGTCAAACATGCTTCTGAGTGTGCCTGTGAAGGGGTTGAGTGGGACTGACATTTGACTGGGATGCTATTAGGGGCCTCCTCCCCCATTTGAAGGTCTGAGGAGAACAAAGCCCAATGTTCCTGGGAGTCTTCTCCTGCCTGACTTCCCTGAGGGGGGCCATCTTTCCCTTTCCTCCCACAGGGAAGTCAATTAACCTTTAGAACCCTCTGCCCCCTCCCAAAGCCACCTTTGCTCCACACCTGGGCTCCCCAACCAGAAGCCCCTCTTCCCCTTGAAGTAATGTGAGTGTGCCTCTGATCAGGACCCTGGCTGGTCTCCAGTCCCCGACCCTCTTCCCAGGGAGGCTGAGACCCCTTGAATTGCAGGAGGCTAGGAAGAAAGCATGGCACTAGAAGCAGGCAGTGGGGCACTGCCCCCACCTAAGGTTCATCTGAAGGGAAGGACAGGCCTGGACAGGTCTCTGCTGGGATGGTCCTGGTGACCGCTGATGGCATGGATGTGGGAAATGTGTGCAGCCCTCACTGGGCAGCTCTGTGCCCTGCAGTCCCTGGCCCTTGCCTCCCTAATCCTGCCCCTTGTGCTCCGTGCTCAGCCTGTTGCTCTAACCATCCCTTTAGACAAGCAGATGTCCTGCAAGCAGAGATAGTGAACCGCTTCCCTCTCTGACCCAAAGGCTGCGGGAAACAGGCCTCCCAGTGCTGGCGCTCACCCCCTGCGACTGCTCCCCCTTCTTAACATTTCAGACCCAGAGAGCCAGATGCCTATATTTCCGAAAGGTCACCGGGGGTGAGGGGAGGGCATTCTGCATCCCACCACATTCTTAGGCAATCTCACAGGCCAGGCCATTCCAGAAGGGAATGCGTCTCAGGGAAGCCGCAGCACACCAGACAAACACAGTGAGACATGGCTGGTTCCCACTGCTCTGAGTTCTTATCTAATTGCCACAGTACTCCCTGTGCTCTCCCAGAATGCACACTGGGCTCAGGCCTGGTCACTCTCATATGCTGGGCAGGAAACTCGCCCTCTCTCAGGGGTCTTGATTTCCTGTTCTGCAGATTGAGTGCATGGATGGCACCCTCGGTTCCTCTTTGGGGGAACGAGGAAGGTTTTTATTTTCACACAGGTTGAATGAAAATTCCAGGTTCAGTCTTGCTATATGTGAGGGTTTTCAGGCTGGGGCCTGAACCCCTAAATTCCTAAGGAGCCACCCTAAGGAGATGTGGACGCAGCCACCTGGATATTCAGCAGAACTATGTTTGGGAACTGCGGAAGTAATTGGCCTTTAAGGATCTTCTCTCATATGATAAAGTATTTATTTATAACTTGTTTTATTTATTTGGGGAGAGGGTTGGGCCATACCTGGCTGTGCTCAGGGGCCGTTCTGGTTCTGTGTTCAGAGGTTAATCCTGGTATTACTTGGATTATATGTGGTGCCAGGTGTTAAATTGGGATCAACCAAGTACAAGGCGAGTGCCTCAACCACTGTACTATCTATTCAGGCTTTATTTATATTTTAATAACCAAAAACTGTAGATATTTTATCAAAAATCTGAAAGGTAGCTAAAATAGACTATTTCAGTGATGGTGGTTTGGCTGGCCTGATGTCCCTGTGCTGTGATTTCCATATCACTTGCTGGGCTTTGTGGGGTTGTGTTTGCATAATTATAACAATATTATAAGTTACAGATGGGCATTTTGCCCTTTTGCTTACCATGATGATAGCCGCAGTTTCTTTTCTTGATGTTCTATCCTTTTTCATTGTACCTGACAATTCCAGAAGTCTATGGCATTATCTGAGAGTGTGTTTCCTACTATCCCCTGTCTACCCCCCCCCACACACACACACCGCTCCATCCCCTTTCTCTTAGCTAAATGAGTTCAACTGCTTACTCTGTGGCAGAACTCTTGTTTGAGGGACAGGAAAGTCGGGGTGGGCCCTATACCTTCCTTCCCTGGCAGAGCAGGACCCTGATAACCCATCTCTCCCCATCAGCTGCGCTACTTGGCATTTTGTGCCACATGGGTACCTGTTCACTAAGCCAAGAGCTGCTGCTCCACCACTGAAGGTCTCTTCTTCTCTGTTCTGACTGGTTATGGAAACATTTCTGCCAACCACGTGGACAGGCTAATAGGGAAGCAGCAGCAGCCTGACCTAGAAAGGACCTCCGGATCCTTCCCAGTCACTTTTCATTTGTGCTGGCTTGTTTGGCCAGTTTATGGACTGTGGTGAGCATCCATCTTAATCAGGAAAGTCTCAGCCTCATCTTCTGCCCTGATCATAAGCCTCCTACTAAATCAGCAGTAGACTCAGGCCTGGGCTGTGGGGCAAGGAGTGGGGGATGCCAGGGGTCTCACTCAGCCCCTCCCTGCAGAGGTCAGAATCCAGAGAAGCAAGGTAGAAGCACCTATTTTTCATGGAGGCAGAGGTGTGGCCCCAAAGGCTGCACTGGAGGTGGACAGGATCTGTGAGTGAGGCAGCAGCCTGCTGCCCACAGCATCCCACCATCCATGTCTGCTCCTCCATGACTCTTCCATATGCCCTAACAAAACTCCATGCCTCGGGATGACTCACCTTAGGCCAGTGGCCTTTTGTCATCCTTTTCTTTCGCTCCTTCCTTCCACACAGTGGCCTGAACCTGAAAGCATTATATACGCAGCAAATGGCGGATCCCACAATCTGAAGAATCCAGACGCCCGACCCTCTTCACCCCCAGAGAGTGACCCAAGACCTCCCCAGGTGATCGGAAATAGTCTTGGGAATTTTCTGATTGAGTAAAATTTAATGACAGTTGTGCCTGGGCCTCCAGAGAGAAGTGGTTTGGGGACACCTACCCTCATGGCACTCCCCAGCTCTCCCAAAACTGTAGACACCAGAGTCCCATGTTGTGGGCCTCTCCCTCTGCTAGGTTTCACAGCCCACCATGTCACATGGCATGTGGAACACCCCCGAGATGGAGGGCTGAGTGTGTCTCTGGAGAGCAGCCACGTCTGACAGCACCCACAGTATACACTTGTGCGGCTGGAGGGTCAAGGTAGTACCTCAGAGCAATTAGGTACCACAGCTCATGGAGTACGGGTCGATCCACAGATTCATGGCCCATGTGATTGCTTTTGTGTTGGGGCAGAGGGAGCAGAGAGAGAGACACACAAAAGGCACTTCCTAAAGCAGGTCTCCTCTGCATCAGCTCCAGAAGGTGAACATAGTGAGCCAGGGGAGGCAGGAAGAGGCGGAAGAGATTGTGCTCATTTAGGGGGAAAGAAAGAGATGTGCAGAGGCCTATGGAAAAGACCAACATGGGGGGGGGGTGCTGAAGTCATTCCATGCTTGGTGCCTGAGAATGCACAGGGGAGCATGTGTGGAGTTGGGGAGATGCGCAGGAAGACAAGAAGTAGACAAAGGGGAAGAGCTCCCAGTTCTCCAGAGCCTCTGTCATTCCTAGGAATGAACTGAGATATTCTCCTGAGAGCCCTGGCAAGGGGCATGAAAGTGGCCTGGGTATGTTTGTGGCCATGAGGAGAGAAGAGGACAGAGGCTGGGAGATGGAGAAGCGGTGTATCTCAGGCCAGGGCAGAGCTTCAGGAAGGGCAGGAAGTCTGGGGAGATCTTGGGTAAAGCATGCTTGGGTGACTCTACAGTGATCAAGCTGCAGAGTTCTAAGAGGGGGCTGGGTGCCTGACTGCTGAAAGACTGTGCCTGCAGAGCCCTGAAGCAGGTGAGGAAAAAAGGAGGTTCCAGTCATTCAGCCTGCACCTTCTGATGCTGCCTGCCCAGCGCGCTCACTCCTGGCACTGCCTAGTGGGCTTCAGCTGGGCACTGTGATCCACTCAGCCTGGAGGCGGGCAGGTCCTTGGCCCTGCTAGATTGAACCCTGAATTTAAAAAAAAAATGGGGGGCAGTTGCTGAATCACACCGGGGTGTGCTCAGGTGTTAATTCTGGTACTGCTCAGGGGACTGTATATGGTGCTGGGGATTGAACCCAGGGCCGCCACATGCAGGGCAAGTACTATACCAGTGGTACAATCTCTCCTGTCCAAGCCATGTATCTTTGATGAGGCACCTTGAATCTGCATGTCGCTAAATTCAATACCAGAGGAATACTGGGGTCTTAATCTTTCTTGTTATCGAAATAAAATAGGCATTTGTAAAATTATAGTCCTTGGGGGAGCAGTTTTCTTAGTCACCTAAAAATCCAAGGTATGTTCTAATTTATACATCCAAATTACATTCTGTGACTCATTCTTATTTCTCTTACCTGGAGGGGCCATTCTTGTCCCTTGGTTGTGAGACCAAAGCCAGGGTCTTTTGGGAGATGCGCATAGTCAGATGATCTACTGACACTGAGGAGGAGAAAGGGACGGGCTGGGTACCCCCTCGACCAGCCATGCAGCTCTGAGATCAGGTTCTGTTCTGCTGCTGTTGTGAGAGCCTCATCTCTCTGTGTTCGCAGGATCTGAGGGTTCCACTGCACCCACGTAGGAAAGGAAATCATTTGTTCACCTCATGCTAAAGGCCTTTGTTAAATGTGTTTTAGCCACCAGGGAGAGTCTGTTGCCCTCAGGTGTGGTCTCGACTAGCAGCTCTGCTCCCTCTGCCCATCATAGAAGCACTCCTAGCCAGGCTCTGAAGCGATGGGGCACAGGCTGTGAGGACTGTGGCAGGGATCCCGTCATGTGGGCAGGAGCACCTGTGCGGGGTTTGGGGGAGGCAGCAGGGCAGGTGACCATATGTACAGTGGTCTGGTGGTAGGAGAGCATCAAAGAGCTGGGGGGGGGGCTTCCTGTGCCAGCACTGCTCGGGGGGGGGGGTGACACTGTATTCCCTCTGTGCTCAATCTTGGTCATTAAACCCCGTGCCACAGGCTGGCATTTCCCTCATACTGTGTCCATTAAAGACTTAGTGCCATGGATGAATTATTTTCTTCCCTTGTTAAGACAAATAATCTTCTAATAAGTCTTTGAGAGAAATAATCTTCTACTTGAAGAGCTTGGGTTTCACTCTTAACGGTTCACCTTCAGATAGGTCCTTGGCTAATCCTTTATAATCAGCATCCCCCCCATAAGGTCAGATTATTGGGCATTATTAAGTCTTTTAATTTTTTTTAATCTGCATTGGTCACAAAGTATCTTATAGGCACATTTCCCAGGCTTACAACCCAGGTGGTTTTGACTCTCAGGATTATCCTGGCACAATGAGAAGATGGCTGCAGGCAGATCAGGAGACAGCGAGACCTGTACTCACATCACCAAGAGCATCTTCAGCAGTTTTCTTTATATTATTTAATTTATTTGGGGGTTTTGGAGTTACAGCTGGCTATGCTCAAGGATTACGTCTGGCTCTGTGCTCAGGAATCACTCCCAGTGGTGCTCGGGAGACCGTATGCAATGCTGGGAGTCGAACCCGGGTCAGCAGCATGCAATGCCAAGCACCTTACCCTCTGTATTATTTCTATTCTATGGTGCCTTTGGCATTTTTAAAGTCTAATTTAATCCTCATCCAAAATCTAGGAAGTAGGTCTGTTCATCTTTGTTCTCCCACTGAGAGAGCTCGAGTTCAAAAGCAGCCTGAGGCCTGGTGGCCAATTTCTAAAATAGCGCAATGCAATGATCCCACAACCCCCAGCATTGGTGCCCCTCGGAGTAGGACAGGGCAACCTTTCATAATTAGCATGTTACATGGCAAAAGACTCCAGTAGATGTAATCAAGGCTCCATGTCACTTGACAGATACTACCAGGTGGGCCTGGCTAATCACAGGACCCTTCATGTCTGTAGGGAGCAGTCTGAGTAAGGCAGAGATATGAAAAAACTTGAAGAAGGAAAAAGATTAGAAATGAGGGACATTCTCCTTTGTTGGCTTTGAAGTGGGAGGAGGCCACGGGCAGGGATGCAGATGGCCTGAGCAGTCGAAGCCTTGGCAGTTGCCCACCAGCAACCCAAGGGGAAAGGGATGGAGGCCTTCATCACACGAGCTCCAAAAACTGAATTAATTCTGCCAACCACCACCACATGTGCAGAAAGCTCTGCCTGCCAGAGAGGAACGCGGCCAGGTTCCACTTGGACACAATGGGCTGAGAACCCACGTAGCTGGGCCTGGGCCTCTGGCCTGCACAGGTTGATACAAGGATAATAACCAGTAGCTGTTGTTTGAAGCTGCTTAGCCCATGGCCTCACTTGCATGGCCGTTGGAAATGTCCAGGGCTATGTGATCCCACGTCCCTGCTCCTCCATTCCAGCAGCTGCCTCCCTGATGGAGAGAAAGTGTGTGAAGGGTTCTCCATGCGTAGAGTCCTAGACTCGGGATGCCCACAAAGACTGCCTCCTTCCGGGGAGCACGTGGCGGGCATAAGGTCAGCCCACAGAGGCAGATCAGAGGCAGATGGCCAAAGCTGCATGCACACTGCTGGCACACTGCGCGCTGAGAGGGTTGGAGCTTGAGGGTTGGGGGTTCAGGGTAGCCCAAAGAAAGGAGACCCTGAGCTTGAACTGGAAGGCTGTGGATGAGGCACCACATGTGTATATGGCAAATCGTGAACCACATGAAAGGAAATGAAGTGGTCACAAGGATCTCAGCCTGCGAGGCAGGAGCTCAAGCATGAGTCGGGGCGGGGGGTAGACAGGCATTTCACCCCAGTACAGCAGGAAATTTAGGGGAGCAAATACAGAAGTCACTTGGCATTTTCAGAAGAGCTGCCAGGTGGACTTTATTTTCTGCTTTGGACCAGGGTTGCTGTGTTTGGGGTGCCAGGAAGGGCAGGGATATTGTGGACAGTTGTGGGGTTTGCAGGTGGGCTGGCGACCATCTGCAGGGTCTCCAAGAGGAGCTGAGAAAGTCCTGCAGCTTAGGTCAGGTAAGTTGCAGTTTCATTTTCTCTAATGAGCTTGTATCAGCCCCACTGCATTTTTTTTTGACACCAGTGATCCCATTTGAGTTCAGTGCTACTTAGGGCAATGACAGGGCCCAAAGCAAAGGCAGAGAAATGCAACAGGTTTAAGTTCTGGTAAGCACCCACAGGAACCTGGACCATGAGGAGTATGTAGAGCAAGGCAGTGATGAAATTGGCTCTATGGAATAAATCAGACTATGGCCTTTGGTGTTGAGGTGGGCAGGTCACAGGTTGGGTTGCTGAGTATGCATCAGCTCTGAAGCCTGAAATGTCACATGACCACACTCGTCCCGTGGATCACCTCCTTTCTGCCTCATTCAGTCAGGGGATCACACCTTAAATGCTTTTTGTGCTATATCTACCTGGATGCTGCATTGACCCTGCCTGCAAAGAGCAGAGTGGGAATCAGGACAGATTCTAAAGGACACTAATTAAAAGCATTTCTAGGGACTGGAGAGAGCACAGTGGGTAGGCACTTGTCTTGTACAGGACTCAACTGGGTTTGATCCCTGGCACCACATATGGTTTCCCTGGACCCTGCCAGAAGTGATCCCTGAGTGCAGAGCCAGGAGTAAGACCTGAACATAGCCAGGCGTGGTCCCAAAACAAAACAAAGTAAAAAAAAAGAGTTTCTAGATGAAGAAGGTTGGGATTTGGCCCCTGAAAAGTGAGAATGGAGGAACTATAAAATACCAGAAGTTCCCCTTATCCAGTGGGGATCTATGCTTAGGAAATCCATTGATAAATCACTAGTTTGAGTCAAGTTTGAGTTGGAAAATGAGCCAGTTCAGATCTGAAGGTTGTGTTCTGCTTTGCTGGTGCTCAGAGCTAAATCACCATGGATGCTTCACTCTAAGTGCCTAAGCACCTGTGTCTGTTGTTAGAACCTGCCCTGCTGATATCTTAGGCAACTGTAGGAGCATTCCAGAAGGGCTATGTTCACTTCTCTGACAGCCAACACCTTTCCTTGTGTTAAAGTTATTCTAGGAGATTTTTAAAAAAATAAAAAGCGAGGGGAAGGGATCATGTGGAATTGTTTTGCATATTGACTTTAGACAACATATTTTTTTCCCCTTATAGTTATGAAGAGATCAAAAGAGTAGTAAAATGCCAATGAGTCTCTTCTTCAAAGACCATTAATCCTAATGGACAAGCACTCCCATAATGTGTCTCCCTATAGGCTTCACTTGCAATGCAATCCAGTGGGGGTAGGCAAAGGGGCGGGAGGAGAGGACAGAAAGGCATCAGATTGTGAATCAGGGTGGGCACACGTCAGTCTGTCGCAGTGGATATCTAAATCCAGCCAAATTCACTGTCTGGTTTAACTAAGTAAAGTTCATTGTAGTGAGTCTGTGGTGCCATAAAGTGTTTTTGTTTGTAATAGAATGGGTCAG
This sequence comes from Sorex palustris, assembly GCA_028565675.1. Classification (NCBI taxonomy): domain Eukaryota; kingdom Metazoa; phylum Chordata; class Mammalia; order Eulipotyphla; family Soricidae; genus Sorex; species Sorex palustris. Next base: position 13,839 of record JAOXYA010381512.1, read on the forward strand.
AAACAAGCAGAACATGTTGCTTTATATTTAATGCCAACTTAGAAAAAAAAAGTCACATCATTTCTTAGGAGTTGCACAGCTAAGTCACTTGCTGCTTTGGGGAACAGGGAATGTCAGGCTCTTTCTCAGCCTCTTCATGAAGGGTAATGTGCTCTACATTTTGGGTGCTGTACATTCTATTCAGCTAACATGTTGGTGGAGAGTGATAGCCCACAGGGCCCAGAGTAGCCTCAGAGCTTACAGAGTACTTTGGAGGTCTCATCTGAATCCCCAGGAGGCTTGGTTCTTTGGTTCCAGCCATCTCTGCCCTCTAGTTCATCTCTCTTCCCATGCCAGGAGAACTTTTTTTTCAAATCAATGTCATCACTTGGATGATTAAAGCCCTTTGTTATTCAGTTGGAAATGATAGTTCAGATTTCTGCTCTTCTAGGCACACAGGAATCAATAAGGCAGGGTTTTTACCTGCCGAAAATCCCCTCTCCAGTGGAGGTGGAGAGAGGCGTAAATGGAGAAACAGCCCAGAGGGCTGTAGGAGCTTTGGTGGAAGTGATCGTGGGATTTAGGAGGGTGATTTAGGAGAATTCTCTCTGGAAATCAGACACTGTCAAGGTAGTCTCAGAAGCAGCAGTGACCCTTAGCAAGGCCTTGAAATAAGAGCCCACGTGACTGAAGGAGCCACTGCATTGAACAGAGGCAGGGAGTAGCCAAGACCCATGCCCACATTCTACCCATAAGAAGGTTGAGGTGCTGAGGGAGACTCCAGATGTCCCAGGACCTTACTCTTCATATTGCTGTCAAGAGTTTCCACCAGATGTTTCTCTTGGGGTTGGGAAGACAGCAGAAAAGAATCCATCTGCAAATATGGGGCTCTCAGCTACTCGGCCCCACAACTCAACCCTCTCTGCAGACATTTCGGAAGTGCAGTGAGGAGTTATTTCATGCTACCCTCAGAATATATGTATAAAATCTAAGAAAGAAGATTATAGATACTTTATGGTGCTGCAAACTTTATATTTTACTTTTATTTCTAAAATCACTGCTACATTTATGTTGGTTTGATCTCTCTGTTGATGGAGTACAAACACTAGACCAAACCCCATCTTATTGGCTTGGTCCTTAGCACCTGATTGTGCTTTTGATTTAGACATTCTTATGAGCAAAGTAAAATGAGCTCAGGTCAAAAGGCATTAGGGAGTTGTTCTATCTGTGCTTGTACTCAGGCCATGCAACATGAAGTTACTGAGAAAATACCAGTCTTGGGTGTTGAGCTCTTGGCCATGTAAACTTTGTCCTGTTTCCTGGAGAGGAATTCCTGAACCTGTAATGGGAATCAATGCTCAGTCTACCTTTATGCCAACACACTTTCCACATGGGTGCACGGCCATGAGACTCCAGCTGTCAGGGAGAAGTGGAGATTATGCCCAATTAGATCATGTCAACACCCTCCTTGTGGCCTTTGTGTGATACCTGAGCCCATTTTCCTCAACTCATCTCCAGTTCTTTGGTCCCCCTGGGCCCTCCTGGCTCTATACTGTCCCGAACCACAGGAGCACAAGCCTGGGGCCTCACTTCTCAGATCAGGTACAGGAGGGAGCCTGGGAATAGATTTAACTCACTAAATCCCAGTCAGAGGTCTATTCCAGTCTTACTCCAGATCCCTCTTCCCCAGTCCCCATAAATAAGCACCAGTATTCCTGGAAGCCTTAGCTGACCTTACTAGGAAAATGTGTAGGTTTACAAATTTTTTAAAAAATAGGCCTAATAACTATGGGAATCAGGAACAGGTTCTTGTAGCATGTTTTCAGGTCCTGGGGAGATAGGACCATGCCCTACTCCTAATGCACCTCACTTATCAGGAGAAAGAAAACATAGAACAAAGGTAAAAGGCTCACTTAGCTCAGCCCTCCAGCCCTACACATGGCCATGGAGCATGTCGTTCACAAGCTGGGCCCCAAGTAGCACTGCCCTGTCTGCAGTCAGGAGCGTGCTTGCCCCTAGCAGCAGGCATCGCCAGTCACGGAACTCTGCTCATACCCTCGCTTCAGGCTCCTTTGCCACACTGACTGAAGTCACTACCGCTCTTAAGTCATAAAGCTCATGGCTGGCTTCGTCTGTTGGCTCTTTTGGGCCCAGAAAATGAATGAACCTTGCTTTGTGATGTTCTTGGGGCTCTGCCTCCCGCTGGCATTCTTCTGCCGTGCTAAGCTTGGCTGTTTACTCAGGGATTTCACACTATTTAGAAATAAGCCCAAGCTTGGCTGTGCGTCGCTCTGGCTCTGCCATATTCCTCCTCTCTGTCTTGTCCCCTGACTCAAACCAAGGAAATAATGACAGTTTCGTGTTCTCTGGATGGTCCTTCCTTGTCTCTTCTCTGGCTTGAGTCCTGGACCTCTCTGGTCAGCATATGCCTTCTCTCACCAGCTCATAACCCTCCTGGTTTTCATAAAAGTCAAAAGTTTGGAGGAGGCTGGAGCCATTAGTACAGCGGGGAGGACATTTGCTTTGCATGCAGCCAACCTGGGGGTTCGAACCCCCACAATCCCATATGGTCTCCCAAGCACCACCAGGAGTAATTCCTGAGTGAAGAGCCAGTAGTAATCCCTGAACATTGCTGGGTGTGACCCAAAAAGTAAAAAAAAAAAAAAAAAAAAGAAAAGATAAAGAAAAGAATTGGGGGTGGCTCAAATGAAATGGGGGTGAAAAATGAAATCTTGGAAAGTGTAAAACAAGAGTGAGTGAAGCCTTTTTCCTTTCCCCCACCCCACCCTGTGGTAATAGAAGAGTTGGCAGACTCTTCTGTGCCACACAGAGGTTCTGGCTACTCATTTCAGTGCCCCCAATTCATCACCAGGGAAGTGGTCAAATAGTCTCTGGACTGTTGATGTCCCCTGTTTCAGAATGTCTCTGGAGCCTTTCTTCAGTATTTCTCTCATCAAACTCGCATGCTTTTATGTACCTTTGCAATACTTTTTCTGCTGGACCCTGCTGCCCCTTTTTCCAGCGTGACCTAGATCTGTTTTCACTGCCCTGGAAGGAAATTCTGTGGAGGTGTTCCAGGGAGGCAGAAGGAGCCACAGCGACTATGAAGCCCAGCGGCCCTTAGGAGTGGACATCAGCCCCCGCTTCCTGGAGAGGATGACGGAATTTAAAGTCGTGTTTCCCTCCAGCTCACTCCCAGGGAGGTTTGTGACCTGATAGATGACTCAGACTTCAGGGACTCCTTTCTCAGTGAGCCATGAGACTTAAGGGCCTGACAAGCCCCAAGGTGATTCTGTTCAGGACTGAGATTCTGTTCAGGACTCAGCCCTGCTCTGCTGTCACCTACAGATCTTTCCTGCAGGCAGATCCAATGTGGGCCCAGGAGAGTGAGGGGTGGGGAGGAAGCTCCATCCTGAGTCCCCTTTTGTCTCAAATTACTCAGGTTCAACTAAGTTGTCACAACTGTCCAGGAACAGATAGGTGTCCTCGGTGTTCCTTGTCATAACTCTGCTCACTCTCTAGCCCTGCCTGCCTGCCGCAGCTCCATCCGGCACCACCAGGCCTTGGTGAACTTCTAAAATGAGAATCTGCTGGTGTCTCCTCTTGGCCAAGGGAAGGGTGTGAAGAGCAAGAGCTCTGGGCCAAGGGTCTGAAGGTTCTTGCCTCAGGGAGAGAGAGCACACTGTAGGGTTCTCCAGCAGGACTCATCAGAGAATCAGGGTTCTCAGCTAGGGGGCCACAGACCCTTATGGTAGTGGTGGTGGTGGCAAAGGAGCAGGAAGCTGTGGTAGTCAGCAGAACCATGCACAGGAGTTGGAAAACAAACGTTAAAGTCAAAGATGGTCACCCGCACAGGCTGCCCCAGCAGGGATCATTTATTTTTATATTTATTTTTTTTTATTTTATAAAGTCAATCACAATCAATCACAACCATCCTGTTATTCGTCGATTGCCTCGAGCAGGCCCCAGTAACATCTCCTTCATCCTAGCCCTGAGACTTTTAAAAAAAGTGCCATATTCAAGGTTCTTTCAGAGTTAGGAGAATGAGATCCTTCATTGTTACTGGTATTTGGCATATTGGGTACGCCACGGGGAGTTTGCCAGACTCTGCCGTGTGGGCAGGTTAC
>JAOXYA010381920.1:0-17941 GCA_028565675.1 Sorex palustris
TGATACTCTCCATGTCTATCCATTTATAAGCAAAGTTCATGACTTCATCTCTCCTGACAGCTGCATAGTATTCCATTTTGTAGATGTACCAAAGTTTCTTTAACCAGTCATCTGTACTAGGGTTCTTGGGTTGTTTCCAGATTTTGACTATTGTGAACAGTGCTGCAATGAACATATAGGTACAGATGTCATTTCTACCGTGCTTTTTTGCATCCTTGGGATATATTCCCAGAAATGGTATTGTGGGGTCATATGGAAGTTCAATTTCTAGTTTTTGAAGGACTGTCCATATTGTTTTCGAGAAAGGCTAGTCTAATGGAATTAAGAATTCTTTCTAATTGAAGGGAAATCTACTTTTCAAATAAAATCTCTTGATACCATTGAGAAAATGTCATTTATCAACAATTTAGTAAGTTCATTCAGGCTCCTGTGGAATGACTTTTGGAATTTTTAATTAAAATAGCTGATATTTTTGCATTTAGAGTGTCTTTGTAATATTTCTCTCATTCAGTATCACTAATACTAAATGTCATTTACAAAATATAGCTTTTAAGCAATGCTCATAACTTAGAATTGTTAATTTTCTAATTTACTATGTGCTAAAGAGATTTAGAGAGTTACTTTATTGGGAAAAAATTAAAATCCCTTCCTTAATACTAATAGCAGATTCAGCTGTTTAAACTTGGAAAATGCATATGTACGCAATTTCCTATAGTTTTAAAAAAATCGCCTACATATTTGCTAGAAAAGTAGGAGTAGCCCTTTCCACCCCTCTCCTAGCCCCTTCACTCTCTCCACCCCCTCCCCCGTCCCCAGGGGCCTGGGCTCTAGCCATTAACCCTGCATTGTACCAATGTCCAGCCACACCTCTAGGACTCTTTGTATATGAACTGCAACAGCTTCACAAGGGCACTGGTAGCACCGGGGCTGGCTACACTGTTTCCAGTTGTGAAGAGAAGCACAAAGCACGATTGTGGCAGTGCCAAACTCACCTCAGTGAAACTGTGCTGTTTTGGGCGGGCGAGACCACACCGCAGGTAGGGCGCTGGCCCCGCATGCTGCAGACCCCAGCTGGACCCCCAGACCACAGACGTCCCCACCAGGAGTGACCTGTGAGTGCAGAGCCAGGGTATGCCCTGATGACCGCCAGATAAGGCCTAAAACAAAAGCAAAAAGGAAAACTGTGTTGGCAGGAAGACTTTACGGTATGAGGCCCTGAATTTGATCCCTGGCAGCACGCAGATGCACTCATACGGGCACACATTGGCACTCACAACCACTGACGCATACAGACTCAGACTCAGACACACCCTCAGAGACACACACCCTCAGGGAAACACACATCCTCAGAGACACATACCCTCAGAGAGACACACACTCAGAGACACACACCCCCTTAGAGAAACACACACCCTTGGAGACACACACCTTCGGAGACACACACATCCTCAGAGACACACACTCTCAGAAACACACACCTTCAGAGACACACACCCTTGGAGACACACACTCTCAGAGACACACACACCTTTAGAGACACAAACCCTCAGAGACACACACCGTCAGAGACACACACACCCGCAGAGACACACATTCTCAGAGACACACACTCTCGGAGACACACACACTCAGAGACACAATCTCAGAGACACACACCCTCAGAGACACACCCATACTCTTCGTTTTCCTGGGAGGAGATTTGGGCCACACCCGGTGGTGCTCAGGGCTTACTTGTGGCTCTGACTTGGGGATCAGTCTTGGAGGGCTTAGAAGACCCTGTGGGGTGCCAGGGATTGAATGCGGCCCTCTGGCCAACTCCCTGGCCTCTGTGGTGTCTCTCTAGCCCTTCCTCCTCCCTCAGACACAATCTCAGGTAGACAGACGCCACATCACGTGATCAGACACCCTCCCCTCAGACATTCACGCCAGACACTGAGTGTACGCTCATGCTGTCACACACGCACACGTGCCCGCACACAAACACTCCTGTGCTGTGTGTGAGCTCCGCAGAGCTGGTCACCAGGGGCCTAGCTGCAGATGCTGCTGGCCTTGAGTGCCCACAGGATGCTGAGCTCCAGGAGGCAGCTTCCCGACGACCTGGGGGTATGCCTGCAGGCTTGGCGCCGGGGCCCCAAGCACCTGCCAGCTCGTGGTCACTCCTCAGGAGGTGCCAGATGGGGCTGGGGTTTCCTTCTGTCCTGGTGGAGCCAGCCTTGCTTCTTACTTCCTGCAGACTCTCGCTGGGCACGAGTGCAGGGCAGGGGCGCCGGTTTCTAATTCAGTCATCCCGAGCTGCACCAACTGGCCCGAGTCCCAACAGAGCCTGGGGCTTTCTCAAGTGGAAGAGCGGTTCTGCAAGGCTGCGGGTTTGCATCATTTCTAACGGACCTGCAGTCCACCGCCCTCCTCCCCCCTCTGCCGGGGCCTGACACCTGGGGTGCAGCTGCCAGATGCCATTGCTGCTCTCCGAACTGTGTCACCGTGAGACGCAGCTACACGGCTGTTCACCAGAGGGGTTCGGTCCCACAGGGTTCCAACGCACCCCCCACCAGCACAGTTCCCACCACCAAGATCCCCGATTTCCAGTTTCCTTCCCTCCCCATCCCTTCAGCCTGCCTCTGTGGCAGGCACTTTTCTTCTCTCTCTGTCTCTCTCCGTCACTGTCTCTCCCTCTGCCTCTGTCTCTGTGTCTCTATCTCTCTCTGTCTCTGTCTGTCTCTGTCTCTCCCTATCTCCGGCTCTCTTTCTGTCTCTATCTCTCTGTCTCTATCTCTGTCCCTCACTGACTTTGTCTGTCTCTCTCTGTCTCTGTCTTTGTCTCTCTCCCTGTCTCTGTCTGTCTGTCTGTCTCTCCCCCCCGCCCCTTCTGGGCAGATGGCTTGCAGTACAGATACTGAGAGGCCATAGTGTTTGGTCCTTTGCCTTCTTCCGGCATGACTGCTTTGGTTGCACAGGGCCTGCCGTCTCCCCCGACCTTTGTGCCACTGCGCCTGATCTTTCCTACCCTGGGCCTCTCAGAAGCCTGACCTGCACCTGCCTTTTGCTGGCGGGCTCGACCAGCTCCCAGAGCCTTGCTTTCGGTTTTGCAATGCTTTATCTTTATGCGCAGGCAGCCTTTGGTGAGAAAGGAAGTCCAAGCCGGTAGGTGAAAACCACTACCCAGATTCCAGGAAAACGCCGTTTACAGTTTTTCTCTTCACAAGTGTGTGCAGTCAGATTAGCGTGTAGGTGCACCCAGAGGCCCGGCCTGTGTCCCCGCACGCCTCTGCGCCCGGCCGTGTCCCCAGGGAAGTGCAACCTCTGAAAGCCTCTCCACGTGTGCACGCAGGCCGCGCCCAGGATCGCAGCACTCAGCAGCCTCTCGCCTGACCCCAGCGCGGCCTGTGTCCTGTCCAGCCCACAGGGCTGCGGGGCAGACCCACCCAGCCTCTCCCCGCTTCCCCTGTGGGCAGGCTCTGCGGAGGAAGCCGAGAAGGGCCAGCGGAGGACAGCGAGCTCCAAGCACGTCCTGGCCCTCACTGTTGAGCTAGCCCCGTCAGCAATGGCCAAGACAACAGCGGGTAAGCAGGCGGCCACTGTTTCTCATGTTCTGACCTAGGTCTCTGTGCATGGACAGCCGTCAGCTTGGTTTTAAGGAGAGTAGATGGACTGCTACCTCTCGCCAGTTAGGCTAAACTTTAATCAAAAATCTTACTGAATTTAGAAAGCTTTGCTTTCCCATGTGATCTTTTTATTTTTCTCTTTTGCCACACCTGGCAGGTCTCTGGGAACCAGGGATGGTTTCAGGGATCAAATCCAGGCTGGCCGCATGCAAGGCAAATGGCGTCCACACTGTATTATCTCTCCAGACCTCCCACCTGACCTTTAAATAAGATGGAAAGGTTTCACTCTTCTTGATCTCCAGCTAAGCCTCTTCCTTTTCATGCATGTACACATCGTGCAATGCCTCAGAAATGTCTGGACAAATAAAGTCTGAGAATATTGGGGCCAGAAGAGACAGCACAGCAGGTAAAGTTCCTGCCCTGCATGCAGCCAACCTGGATTCAATCCCCAGCGTCTCAATCCCCTGAGCACTGCCAGGAGTAATTCCTCAGGGCAGAGCCTGGAGTAACCCCTGAGCATGGCCAGGTATGACAAAAAAATAATAATAACAAAATATTTGAGGCTATTTTTCCTTCCCCTAATTTTAATGTATTTATATGTAGGTAAACTCTCCTACATACATCTTTTTGTTAATCTTACAAATTATTAGTTGGAATTTTTCCCAGGAAAAAATACTCTTATATTGTTTACCACTCTAAATATAGCTTGTATATAATTTAAATGTGATGGTCCTGTATTACTTTTCAAACCATCACACTATAATATTTAAATATTTTAGAAAAGCACTTTGTAGTATAGATGGCCTGGTTAAAACCTATATAAAATAATTAACTCTAATTTTGGATATTCATGATTTGCTTAACAAGATCAAATTGTACTTATAATGCTTAAAAGCAGAGTAAGAACAGGAAAGACGAGAGAACTAAAACCAAAGGGCCGTTGGATGGTGACTGACAGCCAAGGCCGGTCTCAGTAATGTCCAAGACACGTTTGCGGTCCAGTTACTGTTTGTGGCTATCTAGAGTGAAAGTTTTATATATATTAACACTATGGGATTAATAATGTTATTATTGGGGAGAGCCCGGCCAGCTACCGAGAATATCCCACCTGCATGGCAGAACTTAGCAAGCTCCCCGTGGCATATTTGATATGCCAAAAACAGTAACAAGTCTCACAATGGAGACGTTACTGGTGGCCGCTTGAGCAAAATCAATGACCAACGGAGGACAGTGGACGGTGTATGGGATGATTTTATTTCTTCCTTAAGAATTGGGATTTGACTAAAGAGTGAAACTTCCTGGCTCCCACACTCAGGAGGCTGGACCCAGGCTGGGTTGTGGCCCTGGGGCAGCCCAGCTGCAGGGGTGCTGTGGAGACACCCAGGCCTCCCATAACCTCCCGTGGATTTAGAAGCAGAAGCTGTACTCCTCCTCCAGTGAAGAGTGGCCCTTAAGCGTTGGTGTACCGTCTGCTCATCTCTCGGGGACTTGGTCCCAAACATTTCCCAGGCCGTGTTCTGTAACAGCCAAAGTCGCTCCTGATTACAGGGAGGAGGAGCCGTGTTCGACCCACTCGAGTCTGGCCTCCCTACCAGATCAAGATGCTTAAGCTGATCCGTGTACGGAGCCCGAAACCACGCACCTTCCCCTTCATCTTGTGTGTCACACACACGTAAACACACACTCTACCAGGACATAATCATGTTCTCTGCAATAATATCCCGCTCTTAAAAACAGCTGAGATGCTGAGATGAGGCACTCAGACATGGCCATCAGGGGCAGAGGGCTGTGTGGTATGGCCCTGAGGCACAGGTGGTGGTGGTGGGGGGGGGGGCTGTGTGGTGTCACCCTGAGGCACAGGCCTCGGGGAGCGTCTCACCCCTAACTCAAGCCAGGGGGGCTGAGAAAAGCCCCTTCAGTGAGCCAGACATGCTGTTGGAATTACCACAACCTCCAAACGGGCAGTTTTCACAAAACGCTTTCAGCGCCCCTTTTCCTGACCCCTCTCCTCCCCCTCCCCGTTTGAAATTTTCTGTCCTTGGAAAGTGCAGGGACAAACTGCTAAGTTTCACAACTACAGTTGCTGCAGGCCTTGCTGGGCTTGCCCGCATGGAGCCTGAATTCTCCCCTTTCAGCCTCCCCTGACCTTGACAGAGAAGTGAGACAAGGTGCCGGAAGGGGCTTCTTGCTGCAACCCCCATTTGGACACTGGCTGTGGACACATAGCCCAACCACCAACGGCCGTGAAGGGGACACGGAGCTCAGGCATGTGCTGAATGAGAGCCTGCGGTTGGGCTCGGGGCTGAGGTCACCCAGCCTGGTCCCCGGGGGTCTCCTCTCCCGGGTACATACCGCTGGGCCACGGCCACGTGCTGATCCGCGGGCTGGTCTCTGAGCCCCCTGCTTCCTCTTCCTGGCACGGTGGCGCGAACCAAAGTGAAAGATAAGGCAGATTGTTCCCTGGAAGATCAGGGAACATTCTGGGACCCAGAAGAGAGGATGAAATGTTCTAACTCAGGAACAGAAATCACCTCGATCTGGATAAGGTGGAGGCTCTGTCCCGAGAGGCAAGCGTGCCTCTCCTCCCTCCGTCTTTGTCTCACTGTGCGTCTAAGTCGGGCCCTGTACTATCTACTATTAACCACAGTGTGCAGAGTGAGCAGGGAGACCCCAAAACAGGGTGCTCAGGGGCAGAATCCACATCTGCTTTTCACTCTAGAAATGATTCCTGCAGATACAGGGCTGAATCCTTTCCACCTCCCCAAAGCTTCCCTCTGGAAAGATAAGGCGTGCGCAGTGTCAGTCCTGGGCATGGAAATGATTCCCTGTTTGAGCACTATTGGTGTGTTTCCAACATTCGCAAAACTAGGCCCGATCATTTTACATGAATGTCAACACTTCGACTTGGTGCTCCCGAGCTCTGGTATGCAAATACGGAAAATAGGCTTCACTTTTTCAGTATTATTAGGAAAACTACTAATATTTATCTTTGCTTTTGTTTGTGGGGACAGCCGGGGGAGGGGGCGCAAGGCCATTTGGGCCACACCAGTCCTGCTCTGGGTTTACTGCTGGCTCTGAGCTCAGGTCTCCCTCCTGCCGGGTTGGGGAGTAAAGTTGGGTTGGTTGTATGTAAGGTAAATGCATTACTCCTGTGCTGTCTCTCCAACCCAAAAGTCTGTCTTTTTTTTTTTAATTTTTATTAGTGAAACACCATGAGGTACAGTTGTAGATTTACAAATTTTTGTGCTTGGGTTTCAGTTATACAATGATCGAGTACCCGTCCCTCCACCAGTGCCCATTTTCCACCACCACCAGTCCCAGGACCCCTCCCACACCCATCCCCCCATCCCACCCTGCCTCTGAGTGCAGCAATTAAGTCAAGCTTTGATGAACGGGAAGTGGCAGCTGGGGCTTCAGGAACTAAAAGTAAAATGTCAAACTACATGGTTACTTTCCTTTGCAGACATTTCATTTCCTCGTGAAGTTTGGTTGTCCCTTCTGAGCAGTCATTGGTGATCACATTCTCAAAATTGTTCTTTCTTTGGAAACAAAGTAAATAGTAATATGATCTTCAAAACCATGCCCAGTTTGTTCTAGCTCTGAGAAAAAAAAATTGGCAGAATTTTTCTCTGAGAGTGTCCTAGTTGAGTTTATTTTCACTTTTCATAACAAAAAAATGTAAGCAAGAGCTTTTATTCTTGCCCTGGGCTGGCAACAGATGAGAATTATAGAGAATTTTACTACGTACAGTTGGGTTGTCCTCTGAGTTAAACAAAATCACACACTGCCAGCAACGGGGTTTTAAAAAACTCACCAGAAATGTGTCTGATTTTTTTTTTATTTGCTTGTTTGTTTGTTGGGGGTGGGGGGGAGGAACCTCACTCAGGGATTACTCTGGTAGTTCTCAGAGGACCAGATGGGATGCCTGGGGTGGTGCGTAGGCCAGGAGCCTGCAAGTGCCCAACTCACTGTACTGTGTCTCCGAGCCCTTTGTAATAGTTTCTTAATGTTTCCTATGGAGCAATAGTTTCAACCCCATAAAACTTGTAAAAGTAATCAAAAGAGCTCCAACATACTCTCTCACTCTATACAAATATATATATAAATATGAATATATGGAGAGAGAGGGGGAGGGAGGGGGGAGAGAAAGAGAGAGGGGAAATGAGAGAGAGAGGGAGAGAGGGAAAGAAAAAGGAAGAGAGGGAGAGGGAGAGGGAGGGACGGGGCGGGGAGAAGTTTGGGGCCACGCATGGTGGTCTTGGGCCTACTCCAGGCTCTGTGCTAAGGGATCACTCCTGGCAGTGCTGGGGTCCACATGGGTCCATATATGAGCCCTGCATGGCCTCAAGCGAGGAGAGTGGCCTGCCTGTTGTCCTCTCTCTCCAGCTCCTCTCAGCATGTTACTGTTCTGAACAGTCGTTGGGTAAGTCACAAGCAAGAGGCCCCTCCCTCCACAGAGCGATTCTCAGGACGTGTCGGTATTTGCGACTCCCTGAAGTCACACGGACGACAGTTCCTCTCATGTCTGTGTGCACCTCACCTTGCTGTTTCTCTAGTAAGGAGACCCCATGAGGGGGTATCGCTGGTTCCCTGCAAGGAGGAAGAGGTCGGGTGCAGGACCTGCCTGGTCTTCCTCGCTTGGAGCCCTCCCAGTACCGTTTCTTTGTCTTAGTCCGGGAGTGGGAGGTTGAAGGGCCTCTCCGTGTCTGCTTCCGGGTGGCCTCAGGCTGGGTGGACGCTCACCTGTGCCCCATGGCCACCGTTGTGGAACTTGTCCTCAAGGTTTCCGGTTCCTCTGAGTTGCACTGGTTGGGTTGTTTCCTCTCTGGTGCCGTGGAGGCAGACCCCATGTCCTTCCGTGCCTGCTGGCCAGCGGTGGGCCTGGGCTCTCCCTGCCAGTCTGGCCCACTGGGCTGCTTCCTCTGGGCTCCTGGTCTTAGATGCCCCACCCTGCCCTCCAGGAGTCTCTTTCTCTGACACAGGCCCTCCAGTTCCCTTTCCAACCTGAGATCCAGATCTGTGATCCTTCTTTCTTTTTTGCAAAGAATATTTCCAGGGGTCTTTCCAGGGGCCAGTCAGGGTCCTAGCTGGGCTCACTGCTCCCCCTTAGCACTTGATTTTGAGCCTTTCACGGAAATACAGCGTATCGTGTGTTTTCACGGGGAGCGTGCATGCACCCCCAAACGCACATGGCCACCAGGAGTACGTGTGCGCAGGAGTGTGCACGCTCACCAGGCACGCCTGAGCCTTGGGAAAGTGCGTGCAATGGGGAACACGCGTGCATACCAGGAAGGTGCGTGTGCACCCAGGAACGTGTAGACCGGAAAGGCGCATTGCTCTGAATGCGCCTGCGCCCCCAGAGAACGGCCCGGAGCCAGGCGGGAGTTGCAGCCCTGGATGGTGGGGCTCTCGATCCCAGCCCTCCCTCAGGTCCGAGTCTGCCTTGCTGGGGCTGCCGACTGTGGTTACCCATGTGCTTGCTCCAAAAGTGGGTTCCACCTGCCCCCAAGCCAAGAAACCTCGACGCTTGGGTAGGCTGTCCTGCCTGCCCCACGGGGCTGCCGACCAGTGGCTGCTCTCCCCTCCCCTCCCCTCCTCCCCGCCCCCCTGCCCCCTGCTTTCTCATCTGCCCGGGTTTCTCATCTGCAGTAGAAGCAGCACTGAGAATGTTTGCCTCCAGTTTGGGGCTCTCCTTTGTGCGGTCAGATCTAAGTTTATTTTTTTGCCTGGATTGTCTTCTCTGTCTCCCACCCCACCCCCAGCCCCTGGAGAATGAGTGTGACTCGCCCCAGCATTTCTGTGACACAAACCGGAAACACCCTACCTCAGACAGTATGGAACAATCCAGAATTGCTGGTTTGAGGTATTGGTCAACATTTTGCCTTTGTGTTTCAGTTCTTCTCAATCGGTGATGATCCGGGCGCTCTCAAGAGGGATCATTTCAGAAAAGAAAGTAGACGTCTGAAGTGCCTAGTGAATCTTACAGATTTACTGCTCTAGAGGGTTTTCAGTTAAATGGTTAAATGTGCTTAAATGAGCAGAAAAGCATTTGACAAGGAAAGGGGGAATGCAACTGTGTGTTGGCAGGGTCCAGGGCCCTGGGAAATGATTGCAAGCTTTTATCAAAGGTTATTCTAGACTATTCCGCCACTGCCCGACCCTCGACCCCAGCCCTAACGCACATGGCAGGCGGAGAAAAGCCTCCCATAGCTGAGGTCGGTCTCAGGCCCCTGCACTCTGCTGCTGGCCGTGGCCCGAGCAGGGACAGTCCCTCCAGCCACCCCTGGGTCCTGTCCCTGCCAACTTCAGTCCCACTCTGGTGTCTGCTCCAGCCTGGGTCTTGCTGGCTACTCCCTATTCTGCTGCAAACCGGGATTTCCTCAGGCCTGCACCCCTGGGTCTCAGACTGGCTTCCTACTCCTGAGCAACCTGCCTCCAGCCCCCTTGGCCGAGCAGTGGGACCTCCAGGGTCCAAATAGTGTGACCTCCAGTGTCTGAGCAGAGGGACTTCCAGGGTCCCAGCAGTGGGACCTCCTTGGTCCAAGCAGTAGGATCTCCAGGGTCCAAGCAGTGGGACCTCCAGGGTCTCGCTGGGACCCGTGGCAGTTGAGCAGAGCCTGCTACCATGGTTCCACCTAATGACCAAGTGGAAGTTATGGCAGTGATGGAAAGAAGGGGGTGGGAGGGTTGGGGGTGCCATGGCCCTGGATTTGGGGGAGTGGACAGAGTGATAGTCACAGACACAGACTCAGGCCTTAACCCCCTGGACTCCGTGGTCTTGTAAACTGAGGCTGAGACCAAAAAATTTGGAAGAGAAAATAATACATAATTCTGCAAGCTACAAAGTAAATAAATAAATGTTGTGTTAGAAGAAACTTTTTTTGTTGTTTTTAAATGTGTTGAATAGTTTTGTGAGGCATTCTAAAATGCAATGATGTCTCTAAGGGCTTCAAATGACTTCATGTACTTTATTAAATTCAGAACCAGGAGGTCTTTCTGATAGATGACCATATGTCCCTAGTGAACTGTTTCTCTCTTACGGATTTATGACTTTACTTGCTTAATTGCAGACACCTAGCTTCATTTCAATCCACTCTGGGCATTTAAGTGTGAGTCATATAGGATCATAAATTAAAATGTATGTGTGTATAAATTGATGTCTAAAAATGTGCACGCTCACTGGGGCACACGAAAACAAAGCTTTCCGTGTGCACATATGTTTCACACGTGAATGCAGAATATGCACCTAGATTTGTTAGATATACACAGATTGACCCATGTGAATTCCAGCCCAGAGTTGTTTGGCTTCCTTTCATTTGTTTATTTATTTTTGGTTTTGGGGACACACACGGTGAAGCTCAGGAGTCACTCCTGGACCTGTGCTCAGGAGTCACTCCTGGTTGGGTGGGGCTGCGGGGGGTTGAACCCAGGCTGGCTCTGTGCAAGCAGCGTCCCCCTACCCCCCATTGTCCTGTTGCTCCAGCCCAGCTCCGCACAGGGTTCCCAAGTCTCATTCTGTCCCCTCGGTTCTGCCCCCCTTCCTGCCCAGGCCTGCAGGAGTCTCCCTCCCAGGTCCTGATTCCCCTTCATTTGGGTCTGAGCAGTCCTCCTCCTCCACGCAGTTCTCCAGGTCTGACCTCAGATGTCCCTGAGTGACCCAACACCTTGTCTTCAGGCCTCTATTCTAGTCCAGTTCCTGGGGAATGTTGCTTACTGCATCACTTTTCATCCTGGTTACCGTGTGAGTCCTGGGGCACGCCTGTCCCCCGGGCTAGGCAGGGGATGCTCGCACACGACCTCAGGAAAAAACCTGAGGGTGCCCGGGGAGCAGCAGCAAAGGGCCTGCGGTGCCTGAGCCTGGAGCCTGCACAGGGTGGGCTGCAGAACGTCGGCCAGCTGGGCCCTGCCCTGACACCCGATGGGGAACCGAAACTGAGCTCAGCCCCCCCACGCCAGCAAGTGGACCCTCAAGTTCTGCTTTCTGGGGGGCTCTTTCCCCTGAGCTAAAAAGAGAGAGTGGCCACGCCTGGCAGCCAGGGCCCTGTGTGCTGCTCCGCTGCCCGCTACAGGCTGGGCCTGAGGGCATGGGCAGAGCTGGAAGCCGGGAGGCTGGCCGGCGCCGGTGCTGCGTCCCCGTCCCGGGAAGGGGGTCAGGCTGCCCCCCAAAGCCAGCAGGGACGAGGGCCGTAGCTGAGTGGCGAAGTGGGCACGGCGGCTGCAGGACACCTCGGCACTGTGGCGCCTCATCTGTGGGCCTGTGGGGCTCAGTCACATTCAGAGACCAGGCGGGCAGCCCCTCCACCCGGATAAGGAGGACGGGACATTCCTATAGTCAGGCTGGAGGGAGGGCTGGGAGAGAGCGGAACTGGAGACCCCTTCGGGTCTCTCCGCGATCTCTGTGTCTCAGCTGAGGATCCACAGGTAGGGCTGGAGCAGACAGGAACCGTGGCATCCTGCAGAAACCCCGGCTGGGGTGCCACGGGCCTCAGAGAACAGGTTTGCAGCTGAGCCCAGAGGGAGTTGGAGGGTGCGGGGCTGGGGAGAGGGTTGGAGTTCATGGCAGTTAGTGAACGGAGTCAGAGAGCAGGCAGGGAGGGGGACGGGGGAAGGGCTGGGGGTGAGGGCAGGAGTGGGTGAGGGGTTGGGGGGAAGGGGATGAGGGTGAGGGAAGGAGTGGGAGGGAGCTTAGGGGGCTTAGGGTGAGGGGCTGGGGTCCCGGGGCCGGGGTGAGGGCTGGGGGTGGGAGGCTGGGTGAGGGAACAGGGCGGTCAGTACCAGGTGCAGCCACCAGCTGCCTTCAGCTACGGGCATGGGCCCTGCCACAGAGGCTGCAGTGCAGGGCCAATCTCCATCAGCATAAGCAGTGTATGTGGGCACAGACCCTGCGGCACCTCCTGGGGAACTGGGCAGGCACGGCAGTCCCAGGGGAGGGAAGAGGGTCACTGCAATGCTGAGGTGTTGTGGGGAGAGCAAGTCTCAGGTACGCGGGGCTTCAGGTCCGCCGCTGCCCTACCTTTCCCTGCCAGGCTGGGGCCAGCTGTGACCTAAGTTTCAGCAAGACGGCTGCAGTGATGGGCTGACCAGGAGGCCTCTCTGGGAGCAGCCGGAGGGATCCCCGTCCCTGGAGGGACCCGCATACCTTGCTGACCCTCCTCAACTCCATGCCCAGGCAGCACCTGTGGCCTTCCCAAGGCAGGGAAAGCAGGTCCTTTCTCAGTGGCCACAGACTCCAACTGAGGCGATGACCCCAGCACCCTGGACACCGGTTACTGTGCAGTTCCAAGTCAGCGGAGCACAGGGGGCTTAGTGTGGGTGTGCCACAGATGTCAGTGTGGGTGTACTGTAGGGTGTCATTGTGGGTGTACTGCAAGGTGTCAGTGCAGGTGGAGGCTGTGGTTCAGGACAGCATCAGCCCCGAGCAGGCCTGCGCCTGACTGAGAGCATACAGGGACACGGGCCCCTGGATGACAGCGTGTGAGCTGGGGTGACTGCTGAGGATGGGCTTTGCCCGGTGATGGTATGGTGTTGTTGTTGTAGGGTGATGTATGTATTGTCTGGGTGACATGTGGGTACCATAGGGTAACAGTGTGGGATGACAGGCCTGGGTGTTGCCTAGGTGACAGTGTGGGTATGTGATAGGGTAACATGTGTGAGTGTGATGTCGGTGACAATGTGGATGTTCTATGGTGTGTGTAAAACGCCTGGTTGACATGTGTGTATTGAAGGATAATGTGGGTGTGCTATAAGGTAACAGCATGAGTCTGGTATAGGGTGACATGTGTGGGTGTACTAGAGGGCGTCAGTGTGGGTGTACTGTAGAGTGTCAGGTGACAGTGTGGATGTATTGTAGGTGTAAGTGGGGGTGTACTGCAGGGTGTAGGTGGGGGTAAACTGCAGAATGTCAGTGAGGGTGTATTGCAGGATGTCAGCGGGAATGTACTGCAGGGTGTCAGTGGAGGTGTGCTGTAGGGTGTGAGTGTGGGTGTGCTGCAGGGTATCAGTGGGGATGTACTGCAGGGGGTCAGTGGGAATGTACTGCAAGGTATCAGTGTGGGTGTACTGCAGGGTGTCAGTGTGAATATACCGCGGGGTGTCAATGTGGGTGTACTGCAGGGTATCAGTGGGGGTGTACTGCAGGGTGTCAGTGTGGGTGCACTGTAGGTTGTCAGTGTGGGTGTACTGTATCATTGTGGGTTTACTGCAGGGTGTCAGTGTGGGTTTACTGCAGGGTGTCAGTGTGGGTGTAGAGTAGGTGTCAATGTGGGCTTACTGCAGGGTGTCAGTGTCAGTGTCAGTGGGGGTGTGCTTCAGGGTGTCAGTGGGGGTGTGCTGCAGGTGTCAGTGGGGGTGTGCAAATGGGGGACCATGACAGTGTGGGTGTTGAGTGTATGTGCTGCAGCGTGTGTTGCTGGGTGACACACGTGTGTCCCCCTGAGTGATGTGGCTGGGTGTGAGGGTCACAGGGTTGTGGTGCTCAGGGGACGGTGGAACTGACCTCGGTGCAAGCCCTGTGTTCTGAGTCCAGAAGGCATGGAGGGTCTATCTGGGTGAGACACACCCTCTCCTTGGGGGCCACAGGCAGACGTGGGCCACGCTGGGGTGACAGGCACACGTGGGAGTTGTGTGTTAGGGCTCATGAAGAGGAATGGGTGCTGCATGTTGTGGTCACATGGTACTGCATGTTGTGGGTCATAGGAAGGTGTGGGCACTGCCTTGTTAGGGGTCACTTGTGGGTGTGGGTACAGCGTGTTTGGGGTCATGTATGGGCATGGTGAGTTAGGGGTCTCAGGCAGGCAGGGGGAGAATTATGGCATGAGCACTGCATGCTATGGGTGCCATGTAAGCGTGGGCACTTAGTGTGGGGGCAGGGAGGCCCAGGCAGGTGGGGGGTGCTGTGTGGCTCTATGCGTGTAGGATAAATCAGCGATCTGCATTGCCTTGTGGCCTGTGTGAAGCAAGGGAACGTTCCGGAGAAACCCGGAACTCCTCCCTACGCTGCTTCCTCTGGGGGCAGCAGGCCAGGTGGCAGACACAGGCCCTGCTTCCTGCAGGGGCGGCCCAGGCGTGGGGGAGGGGCCTGGTGTGGGCTGGCTCCCGTGGGCGTGGCTGGCTCTGCAGGAGTCTCGGGCTCCAGGGCCCAGAGGTGCTCACGGCTTTGCTCTCATTGGCTTTGCTCCTGGCGGGGGCGGGTGGCATTGAGCAGAGTCCTGCGAGGGGGCTGTTCCTCTTCCCTGGTGAGTCAGCGCTCAGCGTGTCCACCCTCTGCTCATGGCTCTCAGCCTCCAGCCCGGACCCGTACCTGCTACTGGCACTCGCCGCCAGCTGCCACCTGTGGCAGGCCTGGACTGCCGGGCTGGGGATCCCAGGGCTGGCTGCCCCCTGCGCTCACTGCCAGCCCCTAGAGGCACCGGCCAGGGCTGTGGGGCGGCTGCTGGGCACGGTCAGTGGGACTCTGGCTTGGGGGGCGGGTGGGCAGCTGGTGGTCCAAGGGGTCCGCCGTGTGAGCTGCTCCGGCTCCACGTGTCCCCCCGGGTGCTCACTGCCCCCACTTCTGCAGGGTTCTGAGCTGTGTCTGAGCTGCCCACTCTCTGCCCGTCCCTGTCCCTTATTCACAGGACATGGGTGAGGGACAGGGGATTAAGGCTCATTCTCACCCTGGTGTGAAAGCCACTAATCAGATAATGGCCTGCACTGACCCAGGGTGCAGGGGCTGCCCTCTCTGCCTCCTCCCTGCCACGTGCCCTGCCCTGAGCTTCTTGCTGAACTGAGGGTGTATGGCCCCACCTGAGGCACAGAGGCTGTCAGGGGGCTGCCCGCAGTTCAGCCTTCTCCCATGCCCCTTCCCCACCTCGTCCCACCCTTAGCCTCTTACCCTGTCCTGAGCCCCTTCTCTCTACCATGCCCACACAGCATGACCCTGGGGTTGTGGCTCCCGCCGGGTGCCGACCACCTGCCCTGCCACCCCTGCTCCTACCATGCGGCATGGCTGAGGGCTGACTGGAGTTCAGGTGTGCGTCCCCTGAGCCTGTCCGGCTCCAGGCTTCGTATTCATTCCACACCTGTTTGTCCACTCGGAACAACCCACCTGTGGTTCCTTCCCCTCCTCCTGACCGTCCACGTGCCAAGTGCACAGAACGTCACACCAGACACAGCAGTCAAACATCATGGCAAGGTGTGGGGCCTCAGTGAGGAGCAACTCCTAGGAAAAACAGCTGGCTCAGAATGCACAATCCAATTCATGTTGACCCAGTCTGTATGACACCTGAGGGGTGATACTGTTTATAAAATATCCTCACATTTGTGTGATTTACATATTAAGTGGTAGATGTGGATGCAGTGCATTGTATGTTGAGTCACTTAACACACACACACACACTGCATCATAGAACATACGCGACTCACACATTCCAGATCCAATCTTGAAGAGTACTTGGCTTGATAAACATGCATGTCCTTGAGGGCAAACCTCAGTAATCCTCTCTGAGTGTTTATTCGGAATCGTGAATGCAGTCTCAGAAGTTCCTGTTCTGGATGGGGTGCAAATACACACACTCAGGCTGCTTCTGTTGAGGGATTCTCCACCCAAGAACATTCCCAACGACTGTAGTTAAATGGGCTGATGGGCAAGGGTGTGGGTCTGCCTCGGACACTCCCTTGGATCATCTGGTGTTTCATCTCGGGAGAAAGAGAAGCGACCTAGCGGTCGTTGAGGCAGTTTCATTGCCACTCTGAAAGAAGCCACTTTCCTGGGGTGTTTCCTCTGGGGTGATTTTTGATCAGAGAAGGTAGTTGCACTTGTGATGGCTGACTGTGCTATGAAGTGTAAGCCGGAGATGCCATGTATTCACACATGCACACACACATGTATGCTTACACACCTGCAAGCATAGACACGCACACATGGTACAGGCACACCCACACACACAGAGACACACACAGAGCCGCCTTATGCTTCCGGGGGACAGGTCCGTGCCACCACCTCCTTTATCTGTGCCACCAGCAGGTCAGGCGGTTGATGGCTAGCGTCTCTGACAATCTCCTGAAGTCCCTTCTGGAACTCCCTGGTGAGACTTGAAGGGCCTCAAGCATCTCAGGAATCTGCCATGGACAATCTCTCTTTATCACTCCTGGGGATGTTCTGGCTTGTGCTCTGAGGTGGGGTGTAGGATGCTCTCCTGGTACCCAGAGGCAACAGACAGGGACTCACTAGCTGGCTACAGGCTGACAGGGACCTCCCTGATTACTCCTCCTGTGAGTTTGGAAACCATCTGTGTGGGAATGTGATGGTGAAGCTCCTGGTTCATCGTCTCCGGCCGAGATATGTCCTGGTGCTGCCAGGCCTTAAGGCTGTCCGGCTGCCCCAGGCCACACTCGAGTTTCATGCCACTCTGAACTGCAACTCACTTTTGAGTCCTGGATAAAGTTCATGGGTCCCACGAACTTCCGGAACCTCCCCATCTTAGTTGCTCTCAGGAAAACAGCATTTTCCTTTCTGGGCCTCTTGCTGGCTGGTTGCCTCCATGGCCCACTTCACTATCTGGGGCTCAGGAACCACTCCCAGAACCTCCCTGCATGGTGCCCCTGGTGCTGGGCACTGCAGGGCACTCACAGCCCCCTGCAGCCCCGGGCTGTGACCTAAGCTGGACAGAAAGCTCCCCCTGAGTGAGCACTGCCCGGCTCCGCCTCTGCCCACGTCGTCATGGAGAAGCGCAGGCCAGGGCCGGCGGGCAGGGCAGAGCAAACAAGCCGCTGTGGGCCCAGCTCCGCCCTTCCTCATTCCCGTGAGTCATCAGCCGGGCCCAGACCCGGCACCCTGTGCACAGGCTCCAACACGCAGGCCCGGGACGCCTGCCCCCGGCTGCCCTCCCGCCTGGAAAGTTGGGAGTGCAGGACAGGCCTCCTCTCCTGCCCTTCCCGCCCGGGGCTCCCGCCGGGACAGACACACACGCGCTGCCCAGGCCTCCCTCCCCATGGGCCAGCCGCCAGCTCTTAGGTCTGAGGGTGTAGGACCTACACCCCTTCATGGCACTTGCCCAGGCTCCGCAGGCCGTCTAGATAGGGCTGCCGGACTGACTGGTTTATGTCTCTTTCTGTCCCCTCTCTGCTCCCGCCCCCCCCACCCCACGGGTTGGGGGACCGTCCTGCGCCCTGGCAGTTGTGCCACCCTGCGACCGCCGCAGGCCCTCCAAGTGGCCAAGTCCTCTGAGAAGGGCTCCCTGGGGCAGTCTACTGCCCCGCCCGAGTGTGTGTGTGTGTGTGTGTGTGTGTGTGTTGGGGAAGGGGGTCTGTGTGTCTGTATGGAATATGCCATCATGCTCGTAGCTTTGGTGGACACCATC
>JAOXYA010382022.1:0-17938 GCA_028565675.1 Sorex palustris
TGAGTGTTGGGGTAAAATCCCAAATAATAATGGTGGGTCTGGTGTCAAAATATTAAATGTAATCAAAGTAGAGAGAGTAATGTGGAAATGATGGTGCATAGGGCTGGAGCAATAGCACAGTGGGTAGGGCGTTTGCCTTGCACAAGGCCTACTCGGGTTTGATTTCCAGTATCCCATATGGTCCCCCAAGCACCGCCAGGAGTAATTCCTGAGTGCATGACCCAGGAGTAACTTAGCCCTGTGCATCGCTGGGTGTGACCCAAAAAGAAAAAAAAAAAAGAGAGGTTAAAGAGGGCTAGAGGGAGAGTACAGGGGTTTAGGTGCTTGCTTTGCATGGGGGAAGATCCTGGTTTAATCCTAGGGACCAACACCAATCCCAGCCCTAGAGTTGGCCCCAACCCATCCCCGCTCCTAATAGAGGCCAAAGAAAAGCAATAATAAATTGCATTGAGGGTTTCTTTTGGGGATTCTTTTGTTTTAGTTTACTTTTTTGCTTTGGGGCCACACCTTGGTGATGTTTGATCCTTACAAGCAGGGATCACACTTGGCTGTGCTCCTGGCTCTGCCCTCAGGGAATCACTCCTGGTTGGGCTCAGAGAACCCTAAGGGGTTTGGGGTAGTCAAACCCAGGTCTGCTACATGCAAGGCCAGGACCTTACCTCTGTGAAAAAGCATTTGTGAGATAATCGTTAGTTTACAAAGAACAATCTCTTTGTCCCCCTCACAAGTCCCAAAGACACGTGAGTCTGTGAGTCAGGACAAGCAGCAGCTTGAGTGAAATGTGGCTCAGTGTAGATCTAATCTCTTGGGCCTCTACACTACTTCCTCATGGAGCTCTGGCACGTTTGCAAGGATTGTTATCACCTCCCAAATTCAGAGAGTCACAGTCATTCCTGCTTTCATTGCCAATGCTGGGAACTCCATGGTAATTAGAACAAAGACAGCTGTTCCCAACCCTTGAACAGACACGTTCAAGTTATGCTCCTGAAAATATAAAATAACCCCTAAGATTGACATCTGCTCCTTAAACAAAGACCGTTCCAATCGAGAGCCCGAAGTTGCCCCTCTCCAATGGCTGGGTTCTGGGCCGCAGCAGTTCTGCTTCTGTGGGTTGTGTGTGTTTGGCTTTTCTTTCTTCTCATGGTGGAGGCAGGCTATGCTTGGGGGTACTCAGGGTGGCTTCCACTGGTGCACAGGGTCTGGGCCTGCCAAATGCCACGTTCATTGGGCATTTCCTGACTCTCTGTTTCTTACAGAATTATCTTTGAAGAAAAGGCTTTTGGGGAGAAAAAAACCCCACAAAATACCCTCCTTGTCATTGTCGTCATCTCTCAAGGTCACTGATTTATTAATAGGAGTGAATCAGGCTGTGAAAAGAGAGACACAGTGGCCAGGGAAGGGGCTGAGTTCCTGGGCAGTGCTCTGAGGTGGTCAGTTTCAAAATACTGATAAGGGGCACAGAGAGGAGCTGCGTGTGTATGTGTGAGTGTGTGTGTGTGTGTGTGTGCGCGCACACATGTACGTACGTGTGTGCGCATGAGTATGTGTGCATGTGTGCATGCAAGTGAGTGTGCGTGTGTGCGTGTGTGTGTGCGTGCGTGTGTGTGCGTGTGTGTGTATGTGTGTGTATGTGTGTCGGTGTGGCTAATAGAAAGAGCCTGAGCATTGCTTCTGTCCAATCAGTGGGACTCTGGAGAGCAAGACCCCAGGCTGGGCAGGAAGAATCTTACTCTGGCACCCCCTGGGGCTGGATCCTGGCAGGAGGTGGCCTGTGACCCAGGGCCAGCTCTGATTGTGCCCTGAGGACTGAGCTGCAGGGAGACAGGAGGAGTGGAGGGCTGAGTTGGGCAGAGGTGCTAGGGCCTGGAACATCTTTGGGGAGAACCCGCAGGAATCTGGGCGGCGTGGGCGAGGGCCAGGGAGGTGCCCAAGATCCCACAGGGTGGAAACAGAAACACTTCCTGGGCAGTTTCTGGGAAATGTTCCCCACCCCAAGCAGGGTGGGACCCCAGGAGGACCCCAGAGCTGAGGAAGGAGGAAGGGGCACTCCCAGGATGAGGGCAGGAGGTGTGGGCAGGAGGTGTGGGAGGTGTACTCAGAGGGGGAGGAGGAATTGGGGCTGAGGGGTCAGGAGGTGAGGCCTGGGTAGGGCTGGGCGGGGTGCACTGTGGACGCTCTTCGCACCCCTCCCACTTCTCTCTCCCCACTGCAATGGTTCACTGGTCCCACCCTGTGTCCCGTACAGTGGCTGCTGCCACCTCAGCCACCTGCTTGCTGAAACGCTCAAGCTCAGAGTCGCAAACGCGCTTGAATGTGCCTCTGTCAGATGTGGGGGAGGGTGGGAGGTGACTCCCCAGTGGTGCTCAAGGGACTCCACTTCCTTCCCTTCCCGGGGACTCCCAGCCAACCAGAAGGAGGCTCAAGGTGAGGACTTAAGGATGCAGGGACCACCAGCTCCACTGGGGTGGGGGCTCAAGGGCCCCCAGGACACATGTGATGCTGTTGGGGTCTGTGTGGAATCAGCCAGGCTGTGAGCATCAAAGCCTGCTCCTGATCTGGACCATTTCTTCAGTACCCTAAATTAAGAAAAAAAATGCATCTCTCCTTTGGGTATTGCTGTGCCCTGGGGTGGTTGGAGGATGCTGGATGCCAACTGTACTTTATTTTTGACAGTTTCTTGGGAGCCGTACCTGGCTGTGCTCAGGGATCCCTCCTGGCTGGGATGAAACCCGGGTCAGCCACATGCAAGACAAGCGCCTTTCCCGCTGTCCAGTCCCTCACCTGCACTTTCTATGTGGGGAGCTGCTGTGCATTGAACTCTCCATCAGCCAAGGCACATGGGAACCACACTGCACACCCCCTCTGCACTCTGCAGAGCATGTTCTCTGCTGAGTGTGCTGGCACAGGGGGGGTCTGTGGTTGTTCCCACATTATTATTATTATTATTAATATTTTGCTTTTTGGGTAACACCCGGTGATGCACAGGGGTTACTTCTGGCTCTGCTCTCTGGAATTACTCCTGGAGGTGCTCAGGGGACCATATGGGATGCTGGGAATCGAACCCAGGTCGACTGCGTACAAGACAAATGCCCTATTTGCTGTGCTATCACTCTAGCCCCTGTTCCCACATTTTGACTTTGTGAATAGTACTGCAATGAACAGAGGGGCACAGATGTCTTTCCTGAATAGAGTTATGGGGCCCAAGGGGGGTAGAAGCCAAGGAGCAGAATTGCCGGCTTACATGGTGGCTAGCTCTGTTTTTATCTTCTAGAAAAAGCTCCACACTCTTAAAACATGGGTGACATCCATGTCAACCAGTGGTTAGCACCTACCTCTGTTGACCTTTCATGTATTTGCATTTCTACCTAAGTCCTACAGCCCAGGAAGCAAGCTGTGAATGAGACACTTGAAACCATAAAATTATCAGTTACAGTCAAGCAGAGCAACATTCACATAACACACAGAAACTGAAGATAATGAAGGATGATATTAAGGCAAAATTATGAATAAAGAGAAAAATAACCCTTGAGAAGCGCAAACCTGGTGTGCTGTTTTCAGTTTATTAGTGTTCAGTTCCATTTAAAAAAATTTTTTTTTGCTTTTTGGGTCATACCCGGCAATGTTCAGGGGTTACTCTTGGCTCTTTACTCAGGAATTACTCCTGGAGGTGCTTGGGGGACCACATGGGATGCCAGGGATTGAACTCTGGTTGGTTGCTTATAGTAAGGCCAACACCCTACCCACTGTACTATCGCTTGGGCTCCTCAGCCCCATTTAAAAATAGTCTTAAATAACCAC
Source organism: Sorex palustris (assembly GCA_028565675.1). Taxonomy (NCBI): domain Eukaryota; kingdom Metazoa; phylum Chordata; class Mammalia; order Eulipotyphla; family Soricidae; genus Sorex; species Sorex palustris. Next base: position 3,799 of record JAOXYA010382022.1, read on the forward strand.
AATGAACCACTGTAAACAGTTTCTTTTTGGGGGGACAAGGGGCCACACCTTGCAGTACTCAGGAGCTCCTGCTGGCTGCTGGCTCAGTGCTTGGGGGTTGCTCCTGGCAGTGCTCAGGGGTCCACGCAGTACCAGAATTGAGCCTGGGTCTCCTGCACACAAAGCCTGTGATCAACCTTTCAGGGCCCTCAGTTTCTTTTGTGACTGAGGTCGGTATGGAGAGTGTCCAAATATTGAAAATAGGTAAGCGAATCTTCATCATATTTTTTCTGCTGTGGATAAATTGGGAGGTAGACTGAATTCCCCTCATCCTTAATTTTGTTTCTACAAAAGTTTGGCGACAAGCATGGAAATAATAGATTTTTGCTTTGATTCAGTTCAGCTCGTCCCCTTGGAGCTGATGTCAATTTGTTTCATTAAATCGATTTAAAAAATCTGCCGCAGAAGCTATGTCATTTTGGAATCAATCTAGTTGGCTCATAAGACAGCATCTTTGTTTCCTAGGAGCTCTGCACTGGGTCAGATTTTATACAACCATGCAAGCGCCTTTTCTGGTGAAAATCTGATGCAGGAAAGCAATGTAATTCTTTTCTTTTTTTTTCACCACAGCATTGTCCAAACTCAGTGATTCTGATTTCCTTTCTTTTTGGCCACACCGAGCAGTGTTCAGGGTGTAAGCCTGGCTCTGTGCTCAGGGGTCTGCCAGGGGTCTGTGAATGTGGTACCCAGGATTTGAACCAGGTTGTGGTGCCAACTGACACAGCCACCTGCACGGCAAATGCCTTCTCTCCTGTACTAGCTCTCTGCTTCCTCAAATGATTCTGATCTCACTGGTTGCTTTAATGACATAAAGTAATGACCTATATAAGCACATACTTAGACATTTTGGGTCAGCTGACTTCAGACAGTACACAGTGAATGCATTTATAACCAGTTTTTAAAAATATACAAGGAAGGTCCTTAAAGAGAGCTGGAGTTTCATCGAAGGCACCCGATAAGATATTCCTTCCTTCAAGGGGATTTTTTTTTCTTTAAAATCACTTCCAGGGTTGCGGCTAAGGTACTTGCCTTACATGTATTCTGGCACTGGTTTGATTCTCGGCACTACATAGGGTCCCCCTATCCACTCCAGGAGTGATCCCTGAGCACAGAGCCAGGAGCCCTGAGCATAGCCACGTGTGGTCCCCAAACAAAACAAAACACCTCCCTCTCAAAAACACACAAAAAAGCTCTTCCAATGCATGAAATGTTTATTCTCCTTTAGTATAAGTTTACAATTTTTTAAGCAAATAATATCTGTAGCATTTTTTTTCTCTCATGAATTGCATATATGTGAACAGTAAGGCTGTTTCCTAACAAAGCTGACTCATCGAGCTCTATGTAGAACTGCGGTATTTATAAACACTCACTAATGAGTCTTTGGTTTCTTGAGCCACCTCATCAGTTCTTCTTGCCCTGTCTTATTGCTCAAGAAAATTTTCTTGGTAACATCAGACTCTGGTGTATTACCTCATTCAGTTGGCAGCATCCATTCTCCACCAATAGTATGTGGGTTTCTCTATTTAGCAATCATTAACAAAATATTTCGAGCATCTTCTTGTTTGGATGCTTTTAGAAAGAATTTTGCTGATGTCAGCTGTCTCAGACATTGATTTTTAAGTGATTAAAAAGGATATAAATCCTTATCTTTCTTGGTTCGAAGGGTGTCGGGGCTAGGGACCATCTTGGTGACAGTGTTCCAGGGCTGCTCGTGACGGGGCTTGGGAACCATATGTGGTGGTGGGGATTGAGCCTTGTGAAGTTGGGCGAGGGATGGAGTCCTTACACAGGGACTGATCTCAAGCTTCTCCTCCAACCCTGGTTTCTTCTGAGTGTGTGTCTTAAGCAGCCTCGCTGACTATTTGAAGTTAGAGGGAACATGGCCTATAAGACTGTTTTCACTCCCAACATCAGCTACACACTCAGTGGTCTCTAAGATGTCAAGGGCCTCGCCAAGGGCTGCACAACTGGCTGTGCTCAGGGATTACTCCTGGCATTGCACTCAGGGATCTGTCCTGGTAGACTCGGGGGACCTTATGGGATGCCCAGGCTAGAACGTGGGTCAATCTGTGCAAGGCAGGTGCCCTGCCCACTGGATCATTTCTCTGGTCCCTGGAGGTTGCACTTTGAACCAGGGGCTCTGGAGGTGCTCTGTGGCTAGTTGCTAATTGCTCCCTTTAGACCCATTCTCAAAGCTGCTCTGCGTTATATTTTACAGTGTGACATGTCTGGCTCCTGCACCCTGTTTCTTTTGCAGGAAACACCTGGTAATAGAATTGTCGGAGAATTCTTGTCGATGGCAGGAGACGTCAGAGGGCCTGGAGGAACTGCGGAGGCACAGCGGCAGGTCTATTTGTGTCTTTGTACCTTTGCACATTGTGTGGGCATGAGCGTGTGTGGGTATGTATGTGCGTATGTGCATGTGTGCGTGTGCTGGTGGGCACGTGCGTGGGTGTGTGTGCACACGTGTGCCAATGATTGCCTGTAAATGTGAATGTGTGTGGATGTGCAAGCAAGTCAGTTTGCATGTGTGTGTGCACATATGCTGGTTTTCCCATTGGTGTGTATGTGCATGTACGTGTATGAGCTAGGGCTGTGAGGGGAAGAACAGAGCCAAGAGGGTTGATTTTAGGGAGGATGCTGGCTCTGTTGGGCCCAGAGACACACCAGGCGCAGAGAAAGGACAAGGGGATGCCCAGACACTGCTCCTGGGCTGGGTGAGAGGCAGCTCCGAGAGCGCTGGTGCCTGGCAGGTCCCCCTGGGGGGTCAATGGGGGAGGCGTCAGGCTGGCACAGGTAGTGAGCTGGGGAGGGGTGTGCTTCTGGAAATTTTGTGCCCCTCCCCGTCCCACACACACTGCTGTGGATTCAGTGGAATTGGGGAGATGCACGCTCTTAGTATATGGCTGGGGAGCCGTGGCCTGCCTCAGTGGCAGAGCTCCTACTTACTGACACTTGGTGACAAACTCCTGACTCATCCAAGGCACAATCGAGCTCTGATTACACCTGCAAATCCCCACATGCTCCATTTCCTGGGGCGCAGTGTTCCCCCTTCCCTCTGTCACCACCCGGGCCACAGGCTCTGTGGGGCCTGGCTCAGGGAGGGTCGGTGGTTTGAGTCCCACCCTAGGCATCACCTCTCAGGATGGAGGGTGGGACCAGCCTGGCTTGGAGGCATAAAAGGGCAGTGCTGGCCTGCGCTCAGCTCTCCAGTTCTCTCCTGGTACCTCCCCATCAGACCCTGGTGAGTCCTGGCTGCCTCTCGGCCTCTCGGGGGACAGAAGCCCTGTTCTGCTCCCTGCTCTCTCCAAGACCTGCGTCAGGGAGAATCTCTCCCGCTTCTGCAGATTCCAGCCCCTCCTCACCTACCCCCTAAGCAGGCACTGAGGAGAGCCTCGGCCCCCCCTCCCCCATCCTAGACCCTTCTGGTCAGCGTGTCCCCTGGTGGTGTCTGGGCTCGAGTGTTCTCAGGATAAGCTGAGAAGCACCTGGTGGGAAGCTCCCAGCCAGTCACTGTGTGTTGGCCCCAGCCCAGAGCCTCCTCGCTGAGTGCTGGCCTCATTCTCACTGGGTTGGGGACCCCAACAGTTCAGCCTCTGAGTCCCAGGAGCAGATATCCTTTTCCCTCTGTGCTCCACCCTCAGCCCCTGAGCTTGATGCCAGTCAGCCTGCCTCCAGCGGGATTCCTCTGGGGACCTCTTGCTGAGCTGTAGAACTTTCCAGAGGGGTCCTGGAGCAAGGGGAGGTCATGAACTTTCTAGGGTTTCTGGGCTCTTTGGGGCCTTCTGGGAGCATCAGGGGAAGCCCTGAGCTGGGACAATGTGGAGGGCCCTGGGATCGGTAGGGGGTGGGGAGGCGAGAGAAAGCACCCTGGAAGGGGCAGATGGTTTGCAGCTTCATGTTGAGGGGCCTCATGTGGGTCCTTGGTCGTGCCTGTGAGAACAGAAAGTTCTGGGAAACAACGGGCTTATCTTACCTTTCCTGTTGGCCACCTTTTGATGGGGGCCCCCCACCCTGGTTTTAGTGCTGACAGATCTACAGGCCGACTCCCACCTTTTCCAGAACCTTGAATTAGAGTCTCTAAACTGCTGGCGCCCGTTTCTGCTCTTCTCACTCACCACTGCTACCCGCTACCTCACGTCCCCCGAGCTCAGCCTGCCTATCCCTGTCAACTTGCCTTCCCTACCCCGACTTCACCTGGATGAGGAAGCACCCACCCTTCTGCTCCCTTCCCCCTGGGCCCTTACCCACCTGCAGTCCACCTCTCCAGCCCCATCTTCCCCAGCCCAAGGTGAAGGCCTCTGTGTGTGTGTGTGTGTGTGTGTGCGTGTGCGTGTGTGTGTGTGTGCGTGTGTGTGTGTGTCTCCTGCAGCTCACTGGGAAGCAAAGATGAGTAACAGCAAGGCTGAGAAGATGCTGATGGAGCTGCTCGAGCTGTTCCACCGATATGCTGGCGATGCAGACACGCTGGACAAGACCAAGCTGGAGAAGGTCATGAAGGAGAACTTCCCCAACTTCCTCTCAGCCTGTGTGAGTGGGGGGCTGATGCAGTCGGGTGGTCCAGTGTCTGAGCCTCCCCGCCTCTGTAGAAACCAGCTCTAGACCTGGGAGCTTCTGGCTCAGACCTAGTTGGGGGCACATTTTCTTAATGAGCGGTTACAGGCATGGAAACCATCACCTGCTCCCAAGGCTGGGCACCCTGGGATGCCAGGTGGAGATGGAGCAGGCACTGTGCCAGTGCCAGAACGAGCCTGCAGGGAGAGACCTGGGGGCGCTGGTTAGGCTGGAGGGGTCAACACTGAGGCTGCAGAGTGGGTCACTGCAGTGAGAGGGGCTGGGAAGGAGGGTCTAGGGCCCAAACCAAACATTTAGGTTTAGACTGAGCTCTTTGTCTTCCACTGCTGTTTCTGGTAGTTTCTCTGTCTGCATCCCGAGGAGAAGTCATGTAGCAAAATGCCAAGGGAAAGGAAGCCCCTTAAATTCAGGAGAGTCTCTGCATCTTTCTCACTGTCTTGTTGAACTTCCTTCACAAGGGAACCGCTGGCCTGCGCTGAGCTCATACCACAAACTGCGCCCACAGTGCCCTCCAGAGATAGATGGTTCACAACTGTGACTTTTAATTTTTTAAAAAATGTGTTGGGGCTGCAACCAGGGGTTCAGAAGTTAGTCTCAGTGGTGCTGGGCCCCCTGTGGTGCTGGAGCTCAAGCCTGGGCCTCAGAGCTCTCCCACTGTCTCTAAGTCCTGAAACTCTTTGGTGGGGCTGCGGCGAGTAAAGGTAGTTCTGAGACGGCCGGGGGAAGGATGTCAGGCCAGAAAAATGAGTATTGGGCTTCCGAGGGGTCACAGGCAGAACTTGCCAGAATTTTGGGTATCCTGTGTGAGTTCTCAGTCAAACCCAAGAGTTGCGATCCCAAAGTCAGAGAAGGAGTTTCCTGCTACTTCCCCCATTCTTGTCCCATGTGTATTTCTTCTGCCCTGTCCCCCAATTCCTCCTGACCACCAGTGTGGCCAAGGCCCCTACTTCTTCACCATGCCGCTGCTCTGTGAGGGCTAAGTAGTAGACCTGAGCACCGGCTGGCATGAGCAGCGATCAGAGACCCAGGCGCTGTGCTTCACTACCGAGCCCCATGCCACCAAAGGTAACCGGATTCACTTTTGTTTGCTACCTTCTCCCTGCAGGAGAAAAAGAACCCTGAGTTCCTGAAAGAGTTCTTCAAGAAGGAAGACAAGAACAAGGATGACAATATCGGCTTCCCCGAGTTCCTGTCCTGCCTGTCTGCAGTGGCCATTGACCTCCACAATCAGTCTCACGGCCAGAAGTCCTGCTCGGAGGCCCAGAGCTGAGTTGAGCTCTCCCGCCATCAATAAAAAGGGCCTCTGTGGTGCAACTGTCCACGTGCTTTTTCTTTCTCAGGGGACGAGTTCATGGCTCATGCCTGGCAGAGCCGATTCTGGGTTTTCTTGCTAAATATTGTGGTGCTTGTTTTCATACCAGGTTAGAAGTTTAGAGACACACACACACACACACACACACACACACACACACACACACTCACATATGATATCAGGAAGCCTGTCTCTAAGGCTTTAATCACCTCCTGAAAAATCTACAAAATTTGCTTTAAAGTGAGACTCCATGGGGCTGGAGCAATAGCACAGCAGGTAGGGCATTTGCCTTGCACATGGCCAACCTGGGTTTGATTCCCAACCTCCCATATGGTCTCCCGAGCACCGCCAGAAATGATTCCTGAGTGCAGAGCCAGAAGTAACCCCTGTGCATCGCCAAGTGTGACTCAAAAAGAAAAAAAAAAGTGAGGCTCCCTTTCTTGTACTGTACTCATTGCCTTTACATGCTACCTTGTTTATTTTGGGGCCACACCTGGTGCTTAGGACTGACTCCCAGCTTTGTGCTCAGGGATCACTCCTGGCAGGACTCAGAGGACCCTCCATGGTGTCAGGGATTGGGCCCGTATCAGTTATGTTCAAGACAGGCACCTTACCACCATCTCCCATACTATCTTTCTGGCCTAAACAGTATTTTGAAGTCTTCAACCATCTTTGAAGTCTTCTGCTACCTTTGCAGGCACTGGGCCGCCCCAAGAATCTCGGCCCGGGACTTGGGAGCCTAAACAGAGATGAGTTTCTTGAGAGGATAGACACACTCTGAGCATCACACAGTCTTGGGGTGGAGCAAGGCTGGCTGGTGCTCTGAGCCCACCTTTCCCTGGCAGGGCCGAGCCTGGACATGGCACTCCTCCCCCCGTGCCTGTGTGGTCTCTTACCGTGCAGGTGACAGCCATCCCAATATGATCCCTGGGGGACGGAGGAGATAGAGGCTGCACATTCAGGGCCACCCCCAAAAGAATCTAGTTTGGGGGTATTTTTCTAACGTCTGAGAAGTCCCATTCTCCCCTCAAATGTCCATTGGCTGCCCTATGGTGGCCTGTTCCATTGCTGCCCCCTCGGGCAATGTGGTGGGTTCCTTTCAGGGCCTGAGAACGACCCCTCCTCCAGCTCCAACAAGCCCCTTACTGCCCTGCAGGAGTAGCCCGGCCAGGAGCAGGGATGGCCACTGTACTGGGCTTGGGTTTCATTGCACTGTGGGGTTGTCAGCTCTCCACATCTGCCTGAGCCCAGCTTTCTTGGGAGGTTGGGTGGGCCCTCCAGACGGTGTGGTCTTAGCCCCTCTGAGGAGAACTCACTGCAGAGACAGCAGCCCAGGCCCACACAGGTCAGGGCACCCAGCACCCCAGGGCCAGCCTGTAATGGGCCACAAGGCCCACCTGTCCTGGATGCAACTGGGGCACACTGCCCACAATGCCACACACTGTAAAGGAGTGATGACCAAGCCCAGATCCACATGCTGCCCACACAGCACCTGGGACTGGGGTGACCACCTAGGGCCCCACCAGCTAACCACCTGGGGTCTGCGTGCAGCCACTGGGGTCCTTGTATAGCCACTTGGGGTCTGCGGGCAGTTACCTGATAGGCAGATTCTGGTGCTGTGGGTTTTGGCTGAGGATCAATTCCTTCTTTCAGACTGCCACCTCCTTTGGGTGTTCCCCCTGGAGACCTATTGCACAGGCTGTTCCCACAGGGCACTGAGCCACCCGCCAGCATACCAGGAGGGGAGCCATACCAGCACCGGCATACCAGGGGGAGCCACAGCCCTGATGGATATAGCCCAGTGTTCCATTGGGGCGTCAACGGTGTTCATAAAGACAAGCCAAACTGCGCACCTCCACCCATTGGCTGCTCTACGAAGTCCCAGTCAAACCAAGTCGCGCCTGCAGAGCCGGCGGGTCACTGTGGCTGATGGGGATGGCTCCTGTGGCAGAAGCTGACTGGGTTTCAAGCTCTGCTTGAACCCGGGCTTGCCCTCTCCATAAAGACTGGCACAGTAGTGCTCCAGTGTGTCTGTCTACCATAGTTTCTTCATCCAGTCAGCTGCTTGGGACACTTGGATTATAGATTTACAGCACAGAGGGTCCCACCTGGTCTTCTCAGACCTTTGGTGCCAGCCAGCAGGAACAGGAGGACCGGTTGTTGAGAGCGACACCTGGTGGCAGTAGAAAGCCACTGCAGCAGACTCATCAGGAATTGGACCTGAAGTTTTCAGGACAGGTCAAGACCTTAAGAGAACATGACATTTCTGTCAGGGCCTGGGAGAATAATAAAAAATTACACTTATTTATTGGTTTGGGGGTCATACCCAGCGGTTCTGGGGCTTACACCTGGCTCTGTACTCAGGAATCACTCCTGGAGGACCTCGGGGTACCTATTATGTGCTGGAGACTAAATCTGAACCAGGATCAGCCACATGCCAGGTAAGTAACTCTTCCTTAGAAAGTATTTAAGACTTAGGATAGAGAGAGGCTTCTTTAAGAGCACCTTAGTTCAAATGTTATTTTTGACATTATGTCAATAACTTGCATATTCTGAAAAAGAATGAAAATGCTAAGCTTAAAGCTAAAAACACCAGGCTGGAGAGATACTACAGTGGATAGGACTGTTGCCTTGCACATGGCCAACTTGGGTTCAATCCCTGCATCCCATATGGTCCCCGAGTGCCACGAGGAGGGATTCCTGAGGGCAGAGTCAGGAGTAAGCCTTGAGCAATACCCAGTGGTGGCCTCCAAACCAAAACAAGACAAAAACAATAACAAACCTGAAGACACAAACACAGAGAATGAACAAATGCAGATATATATTGAATTTAATTATATCTCAAATAGTAATATAAACACATAGGATATTAAATTTAAGTGAATTCAGAAGTCAGTGTCTGTCTGTAATGCAGAGTGGAATTGATCCTAAGGACATATTTAAAAGCATTTTTTAAATACAGCTTAGGCAACATGGTTACAACAGTGTTAAAGTTTATGGTGTTGCTGGGCAATCAGTGCACTTCACATTCATGAAAGTGCCCGCAAGCCTCCACCACTGCCCCAGGTCACCTCTGTTTCCTAAGGACATCTTGAACTTTACTTAATAGGTTTATTGTTGGTTGTGCAATTAGTATAATAATTCTGAACAGTTCTGAAACTGTTCCGTGCGTATACAGTAAGATAGAACCACTTAGCAAATATGTTGATATCAGAAATCAAGGTTATCAGCTGGGAAGGAGGACACAGATATTAATGGGGAAAGTTGGAGAAGGCTGCAGTGCTGGACTAGAATGGAGAGCAGTATCAGCCCATAGAACCTTCTGAGAGGTTCCAGAAGCAACAGTGCCAGTATCTGTTAACACATCTACAATGTAGTGTCCTGTATCCTCTTTACTGGGACTTTTGATGTTTCTTTCAATGTCTCAAGTTCAAGTCTGTAAGTTACAGAAAGTGTATAACTTAAGGGAGAAGCAAATAACACTGTGTGGGATTAGACTGGACAAAACCCCATTTTTTTCCTTTTTTCTTTTGGGGGGGCATGTCTGGCAATGCTCAGAGGTCACTCCTGCATCTGCACTCAGGAATCACTCCTGCAACCTTCCTAACCATATGGGGGACCATATGGGATGCTGAGGATCAAACTTGGGTTGGTCGCATGCAAGGCAAGTGCCCTACCCACTGTACTATCTCTCCGGCTGGCAACCATTTTTTTTCTTTTGGGCCACAGCTGGTGGTTCTCAGGACTTACTCCTAATTCTGTGCTCAGGAATCACTCCTGGTGGAGCTCAGAGACCATATGGGGTATCAGGGATTGAGTCTGTTGGCTGCGTGCAAGGCAAGCACCCTACTTGCTGTACTATCTATTTGGTTTTTGGATAACAATCTTAACCTTATTAAGAATGCAATTCTTGGTGAGATAGTACAATGGGTAAGGTGCAGGGCCTGTATGCAGCTGACTCACATTCCATTTCTACCACCACATATGGTCGCCACAGCCCTATCAGGAAGTGATCCCTGAGCACAGAGCCAGCAGTCAGCCCTGAGTACTACTGGGTGTGGCCCCAATCACCCTAAAAATGTAATTTTCTGTAGAAATAAACATAAAACACAAATTAAAAAATTTCATCTGTAATTACCCTGACTTGCATCTATTAATTCAGTAATTTATGTCATCCTTATTTATAAGAATGTTTGATAGCACTCATGCTTGGTGGGGGGAGGCATATGAAATGACATTAAATCATTAATTCTCTCTTTAACACAAACAACTGCCTCATTAGCAGTGATTGCATGTAAATAACACAGTATGTTATTGGCCAATCAATTCAGCTCAACAGCTGTGAAGTTGAATGTGCTTTTGGAACCTCAAGACAGTGAGGTGCAGTGTCTAGAGCATGGCCAGTAGAATTGGGTGAGAATTTGGTTTCCTGAGTACTGCAACCCACAAACCGAGAAGCACTGTTTATTTGGTGAATTGCCCAATCAACACAGTTCCTGCCCTGTTATTTATTTGTGCTTGATTTTGAATTGGAAGAAATAGAAAACAAACAAACAAACAAACAAATAAACACTGTCCTCCCGTTGTTCATCGATTTGCTCGAGCGGGCCCTGTAACGTCTCCATTTTGAGAGGTGTTGTTACTGTGTTTGGCACATTGAATACATCACAGGTAGCTTGCCAGTCTTTGCCATGCAGACGAGATACTCTCGGTAGCTTGCCGAGCTCTCTGAGAGGGGCGGAGGAATCGAACCCAGCTCTGTTGGGCTGCCTGCATGCAAGGCAAATGCACTACCACTGGAAGAAATAGAAATACCTGAAAATGTGACCAAAAGGTAGAAGCTAAGAGTTAATAAATGGATATGCTTTTAAATTTCTTTCTGAAATGCTAACTGGATTTATGTTCTATTTGGTCATAAAGGACAAGGGTCCTAGGATTGGTGCTGGTGACGTGTCCATGGGAGTTTGTGAATTTCCTCTTTCAAACCCTTCAAAGCCTGCACATTAGTGGGTGGGTGAGTGTTCAATCCCAGGGCTCTCAAAATAAAATAAATGGAGATGATAAAATACAGCCAAGCTCCTGGGCTCTGAGGGGTCTCAGTGCTGCCTGGAGGTCCAGAAGTCATTGCTATCTGAGGCTCATGCTTCTGCCCCAGCCAATCAGCAGGAGGCAAAAGGCAGCATCTTCCCTGAGATCTGTAATTCCACTCTTCCTGTAGTGATGCCTGATTGTTGACTAAGAAAGCAACAGGTTGCTGGATTTTGTTCTTATATTCACACCACCAATGAAAACACGAACTTGAGGGTTTTCCTAAAAGGCGAGCCACAGTTTTCAGTGACAACCAATCAACCAACTCAAGACACAAAGAAACAAAGCAACTTCCGAGGGTAGAACTTGAACCAAAATCCAACATTACTGATTCCTGTTTATCTATAGAAAATGGTGAACTGACCGTTCTTCTATTCACTCATTTGCTCCCACAAAGGGGACCATCTCAGCTGGTCTACAAATTGAGTTCTCAGATCTCAGTTGCATTTACTGAGAACCTATGGGTAAAGGATTGTTCTTCTTTCATTGGGGGACAGAGGTGATCTTATGAGCAGGCCTGACTTAGAGGACCTTTGCAGTGTTTTCTGCTGAGCCTATCTGTATTTCTGTGTTTGAGTACTGCAAGATCTGTACCAGACTTATCTGCACAAGAGAAATGGCGATACCTCACATTAGCGTTTCTCACATGATTCACTCCCCTAAATTCCACATGGGTCATGTGCTTCTGAGAACATCATATTCTGCACCCCACCACACCCACACCCACACTTTTCCTCTTCCTGAGCATACAGCCTTCAGAATATACATTAATCTTTGTTCTCAGTAACAGTTTTCCCCCACCCACTGAAGTAGAATGCAATTCTATTATAACTGAATTTGTTCAATTTTGGGTCACATCTGGTGGTACTCAGGGCTAACTCCTGGCTCTGTGCTCAGGGATTACTCCTGGCAGTGGTTGGGGAACCATATGCAGTGCCAAGGATTGAACTTTGGTTGGCTACACGTAAAGCAAGCACCTTAACCTGTTGTATCTCTCTGGCTCCTAGAGAATAAATCCTGTTCTATTTTTGGATTTTGGGCCACACCCAGCCATGCTCAGGGGACCATATGTGGTGCTGAGGATCAGAGCTGGGTTAGCTCCAAGCAAAGCCCTACCCGTTGTACTATCTCAGGCATGTATCTACTTAACATGTTAACTTTTTAATTTAGCTTTTTGAACATGTTAAATATTTTTTTCCAAGCTCCTTTGTTTATTTCTATTCTTAGTATCAATTGAGTTCATTTCAATAGATTTCCCCTTATCACTGTGGTTCAATCTTCTAATTTCTTTGAAAAATTAGGGGGTGGAGACATAGTACAGTAGATAAGGCACTTGCCTTGCATACTGATGACCTGGATTCATATTTCTGGCACTGAATATGGTCCAGAGTGCTGCCAGGAATGATCTTTGAGAGCCTAAAGCAAGCCTGAGCACTGCCAGGTGTGGTTCCAAAACAAAGTTGGATGCCAGACCCTGTGCATTTTGCTTGGTGGTGGTTATTTTTGTTTTTCTGGAAATATTACTAAGCTTTGTTGTAGGATGCAGTTAATTCCCGAAAAAAATGTGTAATCCTATAACTTTTGAAATTGAAATGCCAATTGAGATACTGTTGTATGTTTCCTATTGCTGTTGAGATGCTTAAAGCAACACTTACCTTTATAACATTCATAATTATAAAATTATAAATTGAATACATTATAAATTACAAACATTTCAGTCCTGTATTTTGGTGTGTGTGCCACACCTGGTGGTGCTCAGATCCTACTCCTGGTTCTCCACTCAGGGATCATTCCTGGTGGGCCTGGGGGACAAAATATGGTGCTGGAGATTAAACCCAGATTGGCCGGCGGCAGGCTCCTGTGTAGTTCTTAAGACCAAAGTAGGTCTGGATGTCTGTGCAAATGCACTTTCTTATGTCTTCCCACCCACTTTCTTTGGCCCTCTTTGCTTCCATCTTTAAAGCCCGCAGCGGCAGGTCAAGTTTTTACATTTATCTGACCTCCCTCTTTTGTAAGAAGGGAACCACTTTAAGACTTCAGAGTTAACCCAAACAAGCAATCTTAATTTCATTGGCAAACTTAGTTTTCCTTTGGCACGTATCTTAATGTATTTTTTAAAATGAAGAATTTGGACAGAAATCTGTGGAGGATCTTTTTTTTTTTTAAACTTCTAGAAGCATCTATGCCTTGAGTCCATTCTCTTCTACCAATATAAGATTTTCCGAGTACTAGTATTCCATGAATGATGAGATTTACTGATTGGCAGCAACAGACACCATTCTTGCCTTTCCTATTTAAGAGTCAGGGCTGTGGGTCATGCCTGAAGACCAGCTGACATGCACATTCTAGTCTGTGATCTGGAACATCACCTTTACACAGCAATGTTTGTGGCTCCTTCAGGCTCCTTACCTGATTTCTTCAGGGGCTCCGTGTTCTTACCCAGGTTTTACAGAGACTCGGGAGTCCTCATTTGAGTTCCTCAGCACACGGAGTCCTCATTTGAGTTCCTCAGCACAATCAATCATCACCAGGAGGGATTTGGTAGCTGTTACTGAAGTGAATTCAGCAGGAACCGAGAAGTTGTAATAACCCACTTTGGATTAAAAAATTCTTACATGTGGACCTCTGCTTATGGCCCTGAGCTTTGATCTACACATCACCTGACCTCCAATAAAGGGAAAACTCTCGCGATGTTGAGTTTCCTTCGGAGCACACCCAAACTCCTGAATAACCCTTGGCCCCCAAACCACAGATTCCCAGGGACCTGGAGTGGAGGTGGGGGACTTGACATCACTGTTCCTGTGGATTCTGAGTGACAACAGCAGCAGCATCAGGGATGGAAGTCAGTCCATGCACAAGAATGATGAGAGCTAATGTGCATTTCAGCATTAAGAAAATGTTACAGAACTGAGCTTATCTGGGCAAGGCAGGCTGGAAGGGGACCTTGGGACGCTGGTGGAGGGAAGTGGGCTCTGTGGCAGGTGTGATGTTGGAATGATGTAGGTAAGAAACCCTACTGAGCAGTATTATAAACCACAGTAGCACCATGGTAGCACTGTAGCACTGTCCTCCCATTGTTCATCGATTTGCTTGAGCGGGCACCAGTAACGTCTCCATTGTGAGACT
>JAOXYA010382433.1:0-17931 GCA_028565675.1 Sorex palustris
GAATCCTTTGCGGAACCCGGCTTGCTCGCATGGTTGTCCTTCATCTAGTGTTCTGCCAATCCTATTTAGGATGACTCTCAACATTACTTAATAATTCATATCTTTCTACATGCATATTTATAGCCAATATTGAAGGACTATCCTTTAATAATGGTTCAAAAATAAATGTTGGGGGTTGGAGTGATAAGCACAGTGGGTAGGCATTTGCCTTGCATGCAGCCCATCTGGGTTCAATTCCCAGCATCCCATATGGTCCCCTGAGCACCGCCAGGAGTAGTTCCTGAGAGCAGAGCCAGGTGTGACCCAAAAAGCTAAAAAATACTAAAATAAAAATAAATAAATACATGTTTAATTTGAGGGGATAGAATACAGTGGGGAACTACCTAAAGAAGATTGTAACTGTTTTATCATTAAAGAATTACTCATTTCCACTATAACAATGAAATCTACATTACCTTTGCTTGACAGATTGTAAGTACTTATTCACAATGGGATTCTTTTAGATATCTTTGAGGATTTTTTATTTGTAAATTGGTGTAATGCAGAATCAGGAGGATTTGTTTTATCTTGATGAAATGGACTGACTTTAGGAGTTTCCCCCATACTATCCCTGGGAGTAAATACCAACAAGGGAGGCAGAGGAGAGACACATCTAACACCCACATTGAACACGAGGTCTTCCAGCTGTTGCCTCTGTTCAGAGCCTTTGCAAATGTGAGAAATGAATCATTGTTCCAGAGATGTTCTAGTTAACGTTTAATGGTGTTGATACAATGAGTGGATTGGGTGTGAAGAGTTGAATTACGTTTAATAAATAATAAAGCCACAAAACACATGACATTTTTGCTGCCCAGGAAAATTTTTTGGTAGAGGGAAGTGATGCATGGGTGGGGAGGTGGATTGTAAAGTGTTGTGTAAAGTAACATTGTGAAAGCACAGGCTTCATCTTTACAGAAGTTCTGACTTTAGGAGAGAGAATTGCACTACTGAGGGATTAACGCAATTATGCTCAATTTTAGTTTGCTCTTTTAGTTTGATTCAAGCCACTGACCTCACCTAAAGAATAGTCTTCTACCTACTCCAATCAATGAAATTTGGATGTCTGGGTTTTCGATCTAACATGAATGTTGAAGGTATTTCATTTTATTTGGGAGTATGAGAAAAAAAGGAAGGAGAGAAAAGAGCTGAATTTAATTGTATGGAAAAGGTGAATTTTACATAGGGTGGAGACAAAGAGGAAGTTAACATGATTCCTATCATTTTTTAGTATATTTTTACTTTTGCATTACATAATACATTTTATAGTATAATTATTAAAGATGTATTTGTCAGCATCTTTACCTCTGCTATTCTATTTTGATGTGTATAAATCTGTCGAACCAAAAATCAAATTGACACTCTTGACATTTTTAGCTAATATGGGCAATAAATTATCACTAGGATCGCCACAACCTAATAAACTTTTGATACCAAGTTGATAAATTATTCCTTTCAGCTGAGTAGTGAGTA
Source organism: Sorex palustris (assembly GCA_028565675.1). Classification (NCBI taxonomy): domain Eukaryota; kingdom Metazoa; phylum Chordata; class Mammalia; order Eulipotyphla; family Soricidae; genus Sorex; species Sorex palustris. The sequence goes on from JAOXYA010382433.1 coordinate 1,510, forward strand.
TCAGAGAGCCTCAGTTTGGTGAAACATCTCTTGCTTCACGCAAATCTATCAGCAACCCTCCAGATTTAAATGTTCAGGAATTTTAACTGATGAGGTGATGTCATTTGCAAATAACTGTCAATCTTCATAACACAAAATTGAAAGATCACTTAAATCATCCAGCTACAATCATGATCTGGATTGTGTTAATATTTATATTTTTATTTATATGTAAATTATATTTGTGCTTAACTGCAACTCTTCACATATTAAAAAGAAAAAATACACCATATAGGAAATTAAGAAAACGTTGTTTGATAATAGCACTTTTGATGAAGTTAGAATGATAGAATTTAACAGAGATATATAAAAAGCTAAACCTCTTCAAATCTCTTCAACTGCAACTAGTCAAACTCTATAAGGAATTATTTTTCTACAAACTTTGAAGAAAGATTCTATTAGTAAGACAATAAACAAGGTCAACAAGTTTAAGCAAGGTCATAGAAAGAAAACTAACACCTTTAAAAATATTCATGCAAATTATTTTATAAATTAAAGCAGTAACTCTGGAAAACCATTATTTTAAAAAAGTTATGTTTGGTAGATACTCAGCCATATTATAAGTCATGTATGCATAGTCATAAATATATCTATTATAAATTTTCAATGTCAGTTACATGTAATATATATTTGATAGATATTATAGTAAAAAGAATAAGTTCTGATCAGTCAACCTATTGAGAAATATGAGTATTTAAACAGAAATATGCCACATAGCTAGATTAAAAATATTGTTTAAAACATATTAAGTGAAGTCAGATAATATTAAAGTATATACATGCTTTGAATCTTTACTTGAGATAATACTTAAAAAAGTGCTCAAAGGAAATATACTAAAGATAAAATTGATGTTTTTAAAATAAAGCATAGTATGTTAATTGTTTTCTTTTTTCTGAGTAATTTGAAACCTGATTAATTCTATAATTTAAATGAATAAAGAAACATTGATGGAATATGTTACTATTTATAAAAGAATATTGGTTATGCCACATTTTAGCTTGTACAAACTTTATGGAACCATTATTTTACCTATTTGGAACTATAGTAATAGTTGTGCCACAAATGTGAAAGAGATTTATTAACAATCATACAAACAGAAATGAAAGACCTTGAAAATACACCAAAATCATGATTCTAAGCTTAAGACTTGCCTTTGCAGTGATGTTTAAACACAAGTGAATAAACCTAAAATCAGCAGTAAAATTGTGTACTGGTTTACTTCTCAAATTTATACTGAATAATCACTAAATCATGCCAGAAACAATTCTCATCTCTCTGAAATCTTTGATTTGCTTTAATAGTGCAATAGCTCATTCTTCAAAAGACACTGGAAAAACCCCAAGCCACAAATTAGGCCAAAGAACATAGCTGAGCAACTTTTGTGTGTTAAGTTACTGGGCAATGTAACACTGAGTGGTGATGACAGTGTATGCTCTCTGATTTAAATGTAGCTAATTAACCCCACTTTAGGACAACAGAGAGGCAACTTCTGCCATGGTGGGTGAGGGAAAACATAAGGTAGCATATATTATTGGTTTTTTTTTTCTTTTTGGGTCACACCCGGCAATGCACTCCTGGCTCTGCACTCAGGAGTTACTCCTGGCGGTACTCAGGGGACCATATGGGATGCTGGGAATGGAACCCAGGTCAGCCGCGTGCAAGGTAAACGCCCTACCCACTGTGCTATCTCTCCAGCCCCAGGGCTTCACCTTCTTGATGAGGTGACCTGGGGTCCAAGAATCAGCCTCTGCCATCTGCACTTTGTCCACTCAGCTGTGCCCGCAGCGTCCCAGAGCAGTGTGTGGCTGACAGGGAGTATGCTCCGTGCAGGCAGCGGAGCAAGAACAGGAGAGGCCAGTGAACTCCTTCCCACTCTGTACTTGATAAAAAAAAAAAAACAGGCCATTCCCGAGAGATGGCCAGGAGAGCGGCCCTGGGAGCGGAGAGGTGGCAGTCTCAGGACCTTGCCTCTGGAGCTAAGTCCCCTGGCTGAGTGGGTGCCGGCTGGCAGTATGTGGTGCCGGTGTGTCACCGCTGGAGGACTCTCAGGGTGTCCTGTGGCATCACTGGAGACGTGCCGGCAGGCAGCTACTCAGATGGCAGGGAAGGGCCCCTGCAATGCCAATAGCTGCTGAGGGCCGGATAGGTAGGACTACAGGGACCAAGCGTGGATGCCCATTTTCCCAAGAGCAGCTCTTCGGGAGTTGTGTGCTGGCTCTGTGGGGAGGCTCACTCTGTCGGGGTTCTTTCCAGAGGCAGGAACAGTTCTGGAGGATCCGGTGTGATCGTGGGGCTATGTGGAAAGTGAAGAGTCAGACCTCTGGTCGACGCTGCAGGTGTCACACCTTGGAAGGAGCCATTCCTTGGAAGGCTATCTGTGAGGAACACGTCTGACAAGTGAGGAAAGTGGGTGTTGTGGGCTTGCTGTGGGCAGCCGGCAGCAGGGAGAGGGTGTGGCACTGCAGCTGGTGGGCAGCCTGGGGCATGCCGGGGGGTTGCTTCTGTCCACCTGGACCTGCTCCCCCGTCTGCACCAGGGGAATAACTGTACAGCTGAGAGATCAGCGCACAGCTGGCCAGAGGGCTCGGCTGACCAGAGGGCACAGTTGAGGGGTCAGGACACAGCTGACCAGAGGGCTTGGCGGACCAGAGAGCACGGCTGAGAGGTCAGGGCACAGCTGACCAGAGTGCCCTGCTGACCAGAGGGCACAGCTGAGAGGTCAGGGCACGGCTAACCAGAGGGCATGGCTGACCAGGGGGCACAGCTGAGAGGTCAGGGAATGGCTGGCTAGAGGGCACGGCTGAGGGGTCTGGGCACAAATGACCAGAGGGCACAGCTGACCAGAGTACACGGCTGAGAGGTCAGGGCACGGCTGACCAGAGAGCATGTCTGACCCAAGGAGCACCAGGTCCAGCTCTGGGAGTGCAAGATGCCTGGCCGTGGGTGGTACTGGCCACGCACCTGTCCTCCCTGTCCTCCCACCTTCTGATCTTTCCTAGGGCCAGAGCAGGCTGTACTGGGTCAGGTCAGGAGGCGCTGCCCAGAGCCCTGCTTGACCTTTCTCCATGTACCGGAGCTGGTGTAGGGAGGGTATGGATGACCCGGCAGTGGATCCAGGGTGCCTGTGTGTCGTGGGGTGCCAAGCTGACCCACCCCCCTGTGGGCCTCGGCCCTGGCACCAGCGCTCATGCACGAGCCATTCCCAGGCCTCGGCCACCCCGGCCTGCACTGGGAACCAGAGTGCAGGAAGCCCCTGCACGCAGGCTAGGCGGGACACAAGGCACAGGATCTGTCCACTCTCTGTGCACAGGGTGCTGGGGTGGACCTACAGGCTCATACCCAGCAACCACGTGTCTGGCCCTGGGTGGTGTTTCCAGGGCAGCCAGGGGCAGGGGTGGCCTTGTCCCAGCCAGCACCCTGTGCCCCAGGGCTGCCGTGCTGGTTCTGCAGACCAGGGTCCTCCGGATCCCCTTCACACACCCCTTCTCCCGTGTTCTCCTCCTCCTGCATTTCCCTATTCCCAGAGTGCTGCTGGGTCAAGTCAGGAGGCACTGCTCTGGGGATTCTTTTTCTGGAGATGGGGCGCCAGACTACTCCCCACAAACATGTGGGGGCCTCTTTTCAGGTGAAGGGGGCCCTGCCACCCTGCCTGGGGGCTCCTCCAGAGGTTCAGGTGAGTGGGGAAGCTGCTGAGGACCCCCATGCTGCTGCCCCAGGGCTGGATCTTGGGTGTGAAGGCCTGTCCAAGCATCCACTGAAGACACGGGTACTGGTGCCACCCTGGCACCTCCTGGTCATATGGAACTGAGCTGGCACCATGAGCAGCCTAGGGGCCTGTGGTAGGGGAAGGCCTCAGGGTCTTCTCTGCTCTGTGGTGGCTACTAGCTAGACACTGTGGCAGGATCAGCCCTTACTGTTGGGGGAGAGGCAGAGGAGGCCGAGATGCCCTCAATGTAGAGAAGAGGCTGGGGTGCCCGAGGTTGCCACGGACAGGAGCTGCAGCTGGAGAGCTGAGCCTGTGACTCTGAGAAGGGTTGAAGACGGGAGTGGGTCCATGGGGGCAGGACATGGCCTGGGAAGCTGGAGTGCAGCGTGCTGGGCGTAGGGGGCTAGGGAGAGCGGGCCCATGCCCACACAGTGCAACAGTCAGTGACAGTGACCAGCAGCTCATGGAAGGAGTCTCTCTGCTGGGACATAGTGCATTCGTGTGTGTGTACACACTCATGCATACATATACACATGCACACACACATGTGGGAACATTCATGTACCACATGCAAACTTGCTCGTGCATTTATGCCTACACTTGTCTGTGTACACGTATGTGCACACACATGCATGTATCCATTCACACCCTGGGTATATTCGTGTGCCCATAGTTTGTCCACTTAGAGTCCCCCTCCCATCTCCCGACAGCTCCTTCTTGTTTGTGGCACCTGAGCTCACACCCAGGGACTTGGCCTGAGGGACTTGTGCCGGCCACTGGGCCCCATTTCCAGCCTTGGGAGACCCCGATGGTGCTCGGGGCTGACTCCCGACTCTGTGTTCAGGGCTGGCTCCTGGCTCTGTGCTCGGGGATGACTCCTGACTCTGTGCTCAGGGCTGACTCCTGGCAGGAATTGGGGACTCTGACCTGGTTGGCTGTGTGTGATGCAAGTTCCTGCTGTCCTGTTGCTCATGCCTAGGAAGACTGATCTTAAAGATGTGTATCTGCACATGTCTATACACACACATGTGCTCGCGGACTGTGCCTGTGTCAGTTGCTCATATCTGATACTGGGCTGGCCAGGGTGACCTTGCTCTGAGCCGCCCTCATACCCCTGTTGTTGGGTTCCCCCACTGGCGTGGCACGCGGAAGCAATCCTGGGAGGTCGTCCTCACAGTCACACCTTCATCTCACCTCCCTCTGCTGCTTCCTCCCCATTTCCTGGAATGTGGATGTCCCCATGGTTGCTGATGCTCCAGAAACCACTTTGCTGCACTGGCCACAGCCTAGTATCTCGTGGCCATCTCAGCTCTGTGAAGTTGTTGTGTGGGGTGTTTCCCCTCAGACCGTTCTGCCACGAGGACGATGTTTTTCTGTTGAGGCCATTGTAGGTCGGCTGACAGGAACCCCAGCTCTGACCCTGTGATAATGCAACAGGCCAGTGTTGCCTGAATAACAGTCGGTCTAGAAGAGGCTAGCCAAGGCTGCGTGGGGACTTAGGAGCACAGGGTTGGGTGAAACCGCACACAGCGAGCTCAGCCGTAGACAGGGTGGACTTCCTGCGCCCCTTGTCTGCTGCAGGTTGTGGAGACAAGGCTGGGGAAGCAAAGGGCCAGCCCAGGGCACGGTTCTGGGTGGCAGCCAGGTGGGGTGCAGTGGACAGGCGTGTGGGGGCTGTCTGGCCCTGGGTTGGGTCGAGGGTCTCATGCATGCGAGGCCCCGGGGCCTGACCGTGAGCCTCAGCCATGGTGGAGGATGGAACACGGCATGTGCTGGCCCTGGGCAGGCTGCCGGCCCACAAAGGCAGGCCTGGGCCTGTTGTCCCCGGCTCCCCCGCACCCAGCCAGCTGCCGGCTTTCCCAATTCCGGCCAGGGTTGACTCTTACCCAAGCCCGGCCAGCCTGGATCTGGGCTGAGCCACCCGGATGAAGTAGGGGGCCACCTGGCAGGGCCGCCTCACCCCTATCCTCAGGGACTGAGGTGCACCCTGTCCTGAGATTTGGGCTCCCCCCCCCCACCCGAGGCTCCAGCTGTTCTGGGCAGGCCCTTCCCCAACAGAGGGGCTGCTCTGTGGCATGAACACAGGCCTGGCCACCCCTTGCAGCCCCCCTGAGCGTCTTCTAAGGCAGATCCCGCCCCTCCGGCTCAGGTGGGGTGCCCCCGCCTAGAGCTGCCCTGGAGTCCCTGCTTGGTGCTGGGATGGGACTTGGTACTGCTCTGGGATGCTCAGTCTGGGCCACTAGGCTCGCCCAGACTCCTCCTGGGATGATCGGGCGTGGTGGTCACATCCTGCATCCTGCACTGCATGGAGTAGACAGCCCCTCTCTGCCCTGCCCCGGCTCTTTCGAGAGCTGGCCACTCCCTGTGGCCTGGAGGGGGACACATGTAGGGACCACTCTGGGGACCCCCAGCAGGGAACAGGGCACTGTGCTCTGGGTCGGAGTTCACGCGTTCATCGGTCCAGTGGCTGATGACCGGGCGCCCCTGGAACTGGCTTCCCCAACCGATCCAACACCGACACTCTACCAACGTTTCAGATGCGATCGAGTCACTGCACAACACCACAAGCTCAACTGTGCCACAGGGCAGTGGGGCCCAGCGGCGGTGGGTAGACCGGCAGAGGCCGGTTTTCTAGAAGCAGGAGTCCACAGGGTGGTGCCCACGCCCGACTTCCCCCGCCCTGTTTCCTGGCTGTGCACGTCACTCCAGCTGGGCCTGCCCAGCTGGTCTCTCCTGCATCCCGGGTCTGGAATGGAGAATGCCGGGCGCCGGGCTGCTGCTCCTCGGAGCACCCCATAGCCGCGGCCGACCCAGAGCCTCTAACCAGGGCAGAGAGTGGGCAGAGCTGAGCTGGCTTCGGGTCAGAGCAGGCGGCAGGGGCCATCCCCACCCTTCCGTGCCCTCCTGCGCTGCCCGGGCCAGGCTGGGACCCTGCTGGCTCCTCCACTCTCCCTTCTCTGGAGCCTGGGCAGGGAGTGCGCGTGGACGTGGGCCAGGGTCCACTGTCCTGCTCTCTGCGCAGGTCCCCGCCGTCCCCTTGACTCTGTGATTGCTGACAGACTTGGGCTCTGCTGTAACTGGGCTGACCGTGGCGTGGGTGAGGGGTCGCGTCTTCCCGGGCCCCCTGGACACGGGGCTGTCATGTCCGTGCCACCTGCCCAGTGACCGGCTGGAATTGCTGTGCCCAGGTGTGACAGCTGTCCTTGGGGTGGGAGGGCAGAGACGGGGCTCAGTGGGCTGTGCAGGAGGACTGGGGTCCCCCCAGCCCCCTGAGGTCCCCCAAGCACTGCCAGGGGTCACCCAGGAGCACAGAACTGGGAGTAGCCCAAGCACCACCCAATGTGGCCCCCAAACCATCCCACAGAGTGTCTGTCAGGCTGAGTTTGGGGGAAGCTTTCTGGGGCTGGTTTTCTAGCATCACGGCTGCATGGGGAATGTCTCCCTAGAACGGTCAGAGTCCACACGCTGGGAGGGTGAAGGCGAGTCACGGGATAGGCGTTTCTGCTTCATAAATTCCAGTGATGTATCCCTGTAGTTTGGTTTTGGGGCCCGGCCCAGAGGCATTCTGTCTCACTCCTCGCCTGGCTCCAACCCAGGCCGGCTCCAGTGCCTTACCACTGCACTACCCAGCCACTGATGTATCTTAGTCTTCAAAAATGAACAAACAAAAAACTAGAAACAGACTAGAAATAGGACCCCCGCCCTGTCCCCAAAAGAGGCCTCTGACTCTGAGCGGCCTCTGTTGGTCCAGACCACCAGGCGAGCCTCCCCGCAGACGCTGTGGCTGGGGGCCACCCCAGAGTGGCAGAGGCACCTGAAGGTTTCCTGCGATGCTCGGTTTTTCCTACCGTCTCTCCCAGCGCATGACCCACACGTCCAGCCTTTGGGAGGGGCAGAAGCGTCACTCAGCAGGGAGGAGACTCGAGTGGGAGCGTCTCAGGGCCGCCCCCAGAGTAGGTACCACTGTGAGCAGCCCGTTCCAGCCCCCAGGAGACCCCTGACTCATCACCCTGAGGGGGTGCAGCCCAGCCCGGTGCACCCTGTCACGGCCCGGGGGATTGTCAGGTGCAGGAGATTGATTTAAAGGCTTAAAATCAGGATTGCTTCAGCACAGACGCTTCCGCTCCCCGTCTCCCTAGAGATGGCTTCTCCTGGCCCATCAGGTGCCTTCTGGGGAAGGAGCTGCCGCAGCCTGAATACTGGGGCCCCCTAAACCCCACCCCCGGGCAAAGGGTGGATTCTCTCCTCCTAGGGAGCCCCATGGTGCAGACAGAGACCCAGGAACCCCTCTGAGCTGTATCTAGGCGCCCGCAGTCGCCGTCCTGGGCCCGCCAGGCTGCACCCGGCACTCTCCAGGGGGCCCAGGACGGAGCTCTGAGGAGAATTCCCCTTGGAAGGCAGGGGTGTGAGAGACCAGGGCGAGCCATGCTGGGGGAAGCGGGGAAGAGGACCCCACCCCTCCGGCTGCCCTGCACCCCTGGACATGCTCACAGCAGAGCCTGACCCTGGAGGCTGGGACACGGGTGTGTGCCCACGGAGCCCTGGGTACTGCCCCTGCACACTTGTGTGTCTGTGAATGTCCGTGGCGGGCACAGGCATGTGCACACAAAAGAATGCACTTGCGGTTATGCAGAGGGGAGCAAGCACACACCTGAAATAGCTGATGTGTTTGCACATGACACACGTGAGCACACACTGGAGAATGTCTCACTGACCACGAGTGTGAGTGTAGATCTCACTGAGTGCATGAGTGAGTACGAGTGTGTGAGTGTGAGTATAGATCTCACTGTGAGTGTGTCAGTGTGTGTGTGAGTATAGATCTCACTGAGTGTCAGTGTGTATGAGGGTGTGTGTAGATCTCACTCAATGTGTATGTGAAGATGTCACTGAATGTGTGATTGTGTATGAGAGTGAAGATCTCACTGTGAATCTGTGAGTGTGTGAACATTGTATGTGAATATGTATGTGAATATGAGTATATGGGTGTGAGTGTGTGTGAGTGTGAATGTAAGTGAGGGTGAGTGTGTGAGATTATGAGTGTGAGTGTGTGTATGTGTGAGGGTGAGTAAGTATAAGTGTGGAGTGAGTGTGAGTGAGGGTGAGTGTGTGAGATTGTGAGGGTGAGGGTGAGTATGTGAGGGTGAGTGTGAATGTGTGAGGGTGAGTGTGAGTGTGTGAGGGTGAGTGAGTGAGGGTGAGTTGTGTGAGATTGTGAGGGTGAGTTGTGTTTGAGTGTGAGGGTGAGTTGTGTTTGAGTGTGAGTGTGTATGTGTGAGGGTGAGTAAGTAAGTGTGGAGTGAATGTGTGAGTGTATGTGAGTGTGAGTGTGAATGAGGGTGAGTATGTGAGGGTGAGTGAGTGTATGAGTGTGAGTGTGTGAGGGTGAGTGAGGGTAAGTGTGTGAATGTGAGTGAGGAGGAGTGTGTATGTGTGAGTGAGTGTGAGTGTGAGTGTGTGAATGTGAGTGAGGGTGAATGTGTGAGTGAGGGTGAGTGTGTGAGTGAGGGTGAGTGGGTGAGTGTGTATCAGTGTGAGTGAGTGTGAGTGTGTGAGTCTGAGTCTGAGTCTGAGTAAAGATCTCACTGACCTCGGCTTCCCGCACTGCTCATCTTGCTTTAGTGCGGGGGAGAGGGAGGTGCAGGGCAGGAGGCCTGACCCTGGTCCCACATCCCGCGTGGTGAGCGGCAGAGGAGAGCAGGTATCAGGGCTGTGAGGCCAGTGTCCGACTCTCCTGGGACTGCCCTGTCTCCAGGTCCTGCCCTGACTGTGGGACTCTGGGCCCGGTGCACTCAGGTCGGAGCCTGAGCAGGTGGGCAGAGAGAAGGGCAGTGCTGTGTCTCCGTGATGGCCCTGGGCCCAAGACCTTCTGACTCTACACTGAGAGCGAGAGAGCCGCTTCCCAGGCTGGCGGGAAGAGGGGGAGCGAAGCTGAGGGCCTGTGAAGGGTTAAATGGATCATGGTCCTGGCTCACGCCTCACTGCCTCCTAGCAGTGACCATTCGTGATACAGTAGCCAGCCTCCAGCAGGCGCCTTGAGGGTTCTCAGGTGAGATGGTTTTCCTGGTGTGAAGGTGTCACCAGGGGACAACCAGGAGCCTCCCGCAGGGGTGTGCGGCCGAGCAAGGCCACTGCAGCCAAGCCTCGGTTCTGCGATGGACGGTCACCTTCCTGCGGCCGCAGAAAAGTGGACATCAAATCCACCTGCTCTCCCCTGTCCACCCCCCAGCCTCTGGCTCCCTTCCGCCACCACCACCCCCAGCCCCGAGCCCTGGCAGGCCAAGACAGAGACCCCACCCTAAACCCCAATTTCCTAGACTGCTGCTGCCGCCCCATGTGGGGCCACGGGGATCAATGTGCTGGGGGTGGGGTGGGAGAGGGCAGAGCGCTTTGGGCGCCCCCCCACCCGCCCCGACCCCAGCCCTACGGGGGACCCTGCAGCATCTGATCCTCTGTTGCTTTGAGCTGCGGTTGCTGGCTAGCTGAAGTCACTGGGTGGGGGGAGAGGTGGGTGCGCCGGGCCTCCTCGGCCCTGGGGAGCCCCCACCCCAAAAAGGCCAAACAAAAAAGGGTCACACTAGGTTTCCAAAGGTACAATGGCCAAACATGAGCCGGGGACCCGCAGGGCTGGCCGGGCTGGGAGCTTCCTGCAGTGCTGGGGTAGGAGGGCCGGGAGCTTGTCCTGGGGTCCCCCTGGCCACTCCCCCCCTCACGGCTCCCTCACTGCTTCCCCTGTGTAGGTCCTGAGACAATCCCGGTGCGGCGGGCCCGGACACAGCCTGGCCTTTCATGGGCCTGTCCCCACGGGGCCGGGGGCCACTTTGTCGGTCTCTCCCCCTGCCAGCGCCCAGAGATAAGGGAACAGGATCTGCCGCCCAGCAGGGCATGAGATTGGGGTCTGAAGCCGAGAGTGTGTTACCTGAGATGGGGCTAGGGAAGGGGCCGCTGGGGACCCCTGTGCCCTCAAAGACACCGGTCCTGCCAGAGAGAGAAGGAGCAGCGAGGGAGCACCCCGAGGGAGTCCGCCGGGGAGGGGACGCCCTGGCCGGTCCTATAAGGGACCCAAGGCCAGCTCCCGGCCACTTTGCATCTCTGCCTGCACCCACCATGCTCGGGGCTTGTGGGCTGCTCCTGCTGCTCTGTGCCCTGGGCTCAAGCCGGGCCAGCGGCTTCACAGGTGAGGGGTCCCTGGGCTCCAAGGCGGGTTCCGGCCCGCAAGGCTGTGGTGGGGCCCTGGATGCTGCTGCTGACCCAGGTCTGGGTACTGCCTTCAGATGCGGGCTCTCAGGTGGTGGTGGGACCCCTTCCCCCCTAGCATCTCTCGAGACTGACTGGGGGCGAGGCCGAGGCAGCTGTAGGGGCAGAGCTGTGGGGCGCCCTGGCTGTCCTATGCCTCACTGGGCGGGACCCTCAGCGTGCTCTCACTGAGGCTGCCCTAGGCGTCCCTCTGCCCTGGGAGAGGAGGGCCTGGGAAGGGCTCCTGGGCACCCATTCTGTGGCAGCTGGGTCCAGGTGACCATCTGATGGTGCCAGAGCCGTGCCAGGGTGGGTCACTCCCGGACCCACTGGTGCTGCTCAGGCCAGGCCCACAGGAGTCTGGAGCTCCCCCCACAGACCTGTGGGCAAGTGGCTCTGCCCGAAGGCCAGGAGGGGGAGTGGTGTCAGGGCTGGGTCCAGAGGCCCCCGATCCTCTTTCACCCTCTCTGTGGCCACCATGGGGCCACTGGCATGCCCCCGCGGGCGCATCTTAGTCCGTTTCTCCTCCATCAGGCCTCAGGCCTCTGGGACTGCCCCCCACCCCAGCTGACCTCATCTCTTCGGGTCCCTGTGTTGTGGCCTCACTTCCAATCCCGCCACTGTGAGGCCCAGGAGTCTGGAGACTGGGTGCCTGCTGGGGTGGGGAGACATGATGGAGTGGACCCCAGGGGCCCAAGGGTCAGTGGGGGGTGGTCCCGAGGTCCAGCCTCCAGGCAGCCTCACAGGGACATCTGGGACCAACATCTGTGTCCATCCTTGAGTCTTGGGTGGGGGGTCAGATGCTGTTCCTTCCTCTCGTGCCCTGGGACATGTGTAGGGACAGGCACATGCATGTGCACACGTGTACAGACATGTGTACGGATATGTGTGCCCCAGTGAGTATGGAGCATACACAGACGAACACGCATGTTCATGCCTCTGTGTGTGGACACATGTGTAGGAGCCACGTGTGTGTGCATGTGGACACAAGTGCATCGTGCGACCTCCAGCTCTCGCCCACTCTCCCCCGCCAGAGACAGGCCTGTCCCTGCTGGGCTTTCAACTCTGCAACTATAGCCAGACCAGGCGCGTGCCGCAGGTGGAGGCTGTGCGGACGCCCCGCCTGACCCTTGCCCCCTGCGGCGGCTGGATCCCCTGGAGGCGCTGCCCCAAGACTGTCTACAGCACCCAGTACCGGGCCGTGGGCGTCCCCGAGGCCAGGCACGTGACCGGCTGCTGCGAGGGCTTCGAGCAGCTCGGCCTGTACTGCGTCCTGCGTGAGTGGGGGGCGGGGGAGGAGGGCTGGGCACCCCCTCAGCTCCCTGCTGCCCTGTGTCCTGCGTGAGTGGACAGGGGGTGGGCAGGTACCCCATGGTCCCTGGAGCGGCATGCTGGGACCCTCTCCTACCTGAGCTTCCAGATCTTTCTGCAGTGGCAGCTCTCCACTGAGACTGTTCCCGGGGCCTAGGGCAGATCTGAGGGTGTCCCGGCCTGCCTTTGGGGGGACTCCGGGGCCTGGCAGTGTCATGAGAACTCCCCACCCTGTGACCCTAGAGACCCCACCCTGTGACCTTCGAGACCCCCACCTTGCAATTCTAGAAAACTGCTCTGTTCTTGCCTCCCACCCCAAGCATCCCAGCTCCCGGAAAGCCTTTCTGGGGTCACAGGTCACTGTCCTGCCCGGCTGCTGTCCTGAGGCCTCCCTGTCCCGGGACGAGGGTGCCCCTGCCCACCTCTCCCACACTCCCAAGGCTCGCCAGGGGCTGGGAATGCCAGACCAGATGCCCTGGAACCTCCTGGAAGCTTCTCCTTGGCAGGCCCTCCCCTGCCACGCCTGGGGCCCGAGCTCAGCCTCCTCTGGGATGCGCTGTCCTGCGGACACTCCAGGGACCCCTGTGTCCACTCAGGCCTGTGGCCACAGCGTGACCTACCCACGCACCCGGCCATGCACACGCTGCTCTCCCACGCCCCAGCCCCAACAGTGCTCAGGACAGTGGGGGTTGTGCCCGTCTGGGCTCCGCAGGCCCAGGGAAGGGGACACTCTGGGTCTAGTAGGACTGTCCTCAGCCAGGGGGTTGGGCCCATGGTGGTCAGGCCATGTGATAGTGAAGGCAACTGGCCTCTTGATGTACGGCTGGGGATGGCTGTTAAACTGTGAACCCATCAGCACCCCCAGGACAGAAAGGGGTCCCCGGCTGAGGGAGCCAGCACACATGCTGTTAGTTCTGCTCTCAAAACCAGTGACGGCCGCCCCTCCCTGTTCTACCCCTCCCACACCTCCCTCCCCACTCCCACCCCTCCTCACCTCTCCCCATCCCCTCCTGACTCCCTTCTCTGCCCTCACTGCCCCCTTCCCACCCACCCCCCCGTCCCCCTCGGCCCCCTCTCTGCTCCAGCTCTGAACCGCTCCCTGGAGTTCGCCTCGAGACCCGGGGTCTGTCCCACAGTGGGGCGCGGTGAGGCCGCCCTGTCCTGCAGCCTGGATATGGACTGTCCCGGACTTTGGAAGTGCTGCCCCTTACCTGGGGGCCCAGGCTGTGTGGCCCCCAAGCCTCCAGGTAGGGAGTAGGTCCTGGGAGCCCGCTAGATGCAGGGGTGTCGGACCCGGTGTGCAGAGGAGGGTGGGGTCCAGAGCTTCCCTCAGAGTGAGGGGCTGGACATTATCTGAGGACTGAGAACCGGGCTGGGGGCCCCCCACGGCTCCTGCCCCCTCCCTAAGTGGCCATGCTTTGGGCAGCTATGCAGGAGGCCCTGGGCACATCCTGGTATAACGTGACCTTCCTGGTGAAGATGAGCTTCGCCGAGCTGCAGCGGGTGGACCCTCAGCTCCGCAGCCATGCGAGGCTGCTACACGCCATGGTAGGGGGCCCGGCAATGCCACTGTAGGTGGGCTCCGGCTCGCCATGGTTGGGGGCGGCCGGCTCCCACAGCAAGCGGCTTCCTGTCTGGGCATGTGTGGACAGCCCTTTCACGGGTCAGCGTGCGGGGGAGCCGGGCTGCAGACCTGCCCACCCACCCAGCTTCTGCCGGGCCTGCGGTGCTGTCCACCCCGGCTCAGAGCTGGCCGGGGGTGGGGCTGCCGTCTCTAGAGATTTGCAGCCCACTGGGAGCATAGACACAGCCCACGGCCCCTTCCCCTGGGAGGGCCCCAAACCCACACTCAGGTGTCCAGGGAGCCCCCCCACGCCATCCCCCCTACTCCCTGACACTCCCCTGGGCTGTTTCGTCTCCCCTGGCCTTCCTGGGCAGCAGGGCAGCATGTCCCATCTCTATGGGCGCCGGGTCCCCCTGCTCCGGGAGTCCTCCTGACGGTCTGCCGGCCCCCAGGTCAGCAGCGCCCTGCGCCCCCTGAACTGCACGGTGCACCCCCTACACTCGGCCGCTGGGGACCCTGCAACCACGGCCTCACAGTTGCTGCTGGGCCTCAGCCACCCGCTGCCCCTGGCCACCGTCTCCACCGTGCTGGATGCTGTGGTGAAGCGGGCATACGAAGTGATCCGCGTCGGGGTGCAAGGTGGGCCCCCACTGGGCTGGGCTGGGCAGAGCTGACAGGGGGCAGCAGGTAGACGCAGGCTTCCAGAGCTTAGCGCAGGTTCCCAGGGCTGGGGAGGGTCCAGCCCCCCTGAGAACCACACCACTGACGCGGGAGGTGTCTGGGGGATGTGGAAGGCTGGGCATGTGGAAGGTCACAGGGTGGAGGGGACACCCTGGGACGCGGGCTCGGTGGGCACTGGGAGAGGGTCTGAGGAGGGGCTTGGTGACCGGGGTGGTCCCTGGCATCTACCCGAGAGGCGGGATGGTTCCTGGGATCTTAGGTCAAGAACTGGTCATCCCTGGGCTGGAGCGACAGCACATTGGGGGAGAGGGTGGCGCTGGCCTTGCAACCCCCAGGCTCGTTCCCCAGCACCCACATGGTCTCCCAAACACTGTCAGGAGTGAACCCTGAGCATCGAGCCAGGAGTCAGCCCTGAGCATCGCTGGGTATGGCTCAGAAACAAAGAAAGAACCGGACATCCTGCAGGACCCAAGTTCAGGGTGCCCAGGGTCGCTGTTCGTCCTGGCTGAGCCGCCGTGTGGCCGGTTGGTGCCCGGGTCAGCTCCAAGCATCCAGTCTGCCTCCAGGGGCCGGGGCCAGCGTCCCTCCTATGGCTGCCCTCGGCCCCGCACCCATGCCCGGTCTCTTGGGATGAAGAGGGGCCTGGCAGTCAGCTCTGCCCGCTCCTTCTCCCACAGATGTGGATGAATGTTTGCACAAGGAGCTTTGCACCTGCACGGTGGGACAGCTGTGTGTGAACACGGAGGGGTCCCATCACTGCCAGCCGCTGGGCAGCCCCGGGCCAGGTAGGAGCCTGTGGGGGCAGGGGCCGAGGCCGTCTGCTGTCGCCTGCGTCCTGCACCCTGGGCTGGGCGGTGCGGTCACTGGGGGTCCCAGCAGTGAGAGGGAGATGCCAGAACTCACTAGTGCTCCCTGCAGAGACAGTGGGAATGACTTGTCGCTGGGCACGTGGGTCAGTCTGGGAGCTGGTGAGGGGGGGAAGGGGACCCTCAGGGTGTCACAGTCCAGGGAGTGGCTTAGCTGGGCAGCCAAGAGGTAGGGACCCAAGGCCCAGGGGTGAGTCCAGCCCTGTGGACAGGGCCTTCGGGGCTCACCGAGCACCAGGCAGAGAGAAGATAAATGGGGGTCTCATGCCAGTGGCTGGTGGGGGGGCGGTGGGCTTGGGCTCACCAGCATCCAGATCCCGGGAGCAGGAGCTGGGATGGCCTGGCAGCCCCCCAATACACGAGCACAGATCTCAAATGAGGACGGGGCGGGGCAGGCCAGGACTAGGGCCCCCACTCAGATTCTAGGGTCACGCTGGTGATCCATTCGCACCATCCATGGCTTTCCCATGGTAGGCGTGGACACACGTCCATGTCATTCCTTGTGTCCAGCCTGGCTCCTGGCCTGGGCCAGCCCCGGCCCCCCAGGCCTGCCCCCCATCCCTCTACTTTCCCTCTCCAGGCATCCAACTGCCCCCCCTGCCCCGCCCCCCAGGCCTGCCAGGCAGTGGTCAGGAGGCTGGAGGCCAGCCTGGGGGCTCTCAGTCATCGGGGCAGGACAGCTGAGGCCCTGCCCATCACGGGGTGCTGGGACCCGGAGTGGGGGCAGTTCCTGAGGCACCCATCTGCCCACGGGCTGGGATCTGCTCATGCCAGATGCACTTCCCTGCGCAGCCAGGAGGTGGCGCCCCTGCCCACGCGCCGTGGCCGGCTGTAGTGAAAGCCTGTGGCTGTCAGTCTGGTTGTATTGGGATTTATTTTTTAGTTCACGATCACCATCACGACCATCCTGTTATTCGTCGATTGCCTTGAGCAGGCCCCAGTAATGTCTCCTTCGTCCTAGCCCTGAGATTTTTTAAAAAGTGCCATATTCAAGGCTCTTTCAGGGTTAGGAGAATGAGACC
>JAOXYA010383037.1:0-17924 GCA_028565675.1 Sorex palustris
GACAGAGATGGAGAGAAACAGAGAGACGGAGAAAGGAAAGACATAGAGAGAGACAGAGAAAGATACAGAGAGAGACACGGGAGAGGGGTACATGCAGCAACCTGGCCAGTTACTGCTCTGACATATCCCCACCCCACCCCACCCCCTCCTGGTGTACCCCCAGGCTCTCAGGCCATCAGCACACACCCTGGACATGACCCAGCACCCTCCCAAACTCAGCTTTCTCTTGGGGGCACAGCCAGTGGGGTACCTCCTACAGGCTGGATCAAGCTCTACAGGCAAAGCCCGAGCCCCAGGCCATAGCCGGCACTCTCTCCGGCTGCCCAGATTCAGCTGAGAAACAGCCCAAGGCCCTTAGCTGGACCTCAAAGCCCCGCTCCCTGCACGAGGTCACACCAACCCTGAACCGACTAGCCCTGACAGGCAAACGTTGGAGTTCCCAATACTGGCGCTTGACTGGACGCTGGGGGCCTGGCCCACACGGCTGGGACCATTAGCATAGGCTGTCAGTGGGGGCCTCGGGAAAGAAGGGTCTGGGGGCCGTGGCAGCCCACCAACCTCCCCAATCCTTGCTCCCCAGGGGCATCTCAGCGGGGTGAGCCCAGTTCACAGAGAGCCCCCTGCTCCCATTGGCATCCCATTTGCCACACAAGCTGCAGAGGCCAAGCCAGAGGGATTTCAGAACCACAGCAAAGGACAGGGGACCCACATGATCCCAGCCTCTGGGACAGAAGCGACTGAGGCTGCAGTGGGGGCTGGCTAATGTGCCAGGGGGCTCAGAACAGGGTTCTGGTGGAGTGCGGGTGGAGAGATTTGGATCAGGTGTCGGGGGCCCGGCCCACCCACTGATCTCATCGAAGTGTGCATAGAGGGAGAGCGGAGAGAGAGTACAGCAGGTCGGGCACTTGCCTCGCATGCAGCCAACCCACATTCAGCTCCCTGCACCCATATATCCCCCTGAGCCAAGCCAGGAGTGACCCCTGAGGACAGAGCCAGGAGTAAGCCCTGAGCACAGCCTGGTGTGGCCCCCAAAATAAAACACAAAGTGTGCCATCTGGGGCTGAGAGGGCTGGGCATGGGCTTCCCAGGTGGGGGCCCCGGGTCTGGTCCTCAGTACCACATGATGCCCTAAGCATTGCAGAGAGCTACCCCAGAGCATCCAACTGGGAGCCCAGCAGAACTGGGTGTGGCCCCCCCAAACATAAAAAATGTGGCCATGCCCATTCCCGAGGCCCCTGGGGGGCTGGCGCAGGGTGTCCTTGTTCTTCTAAACGTACAGTGGCTGTTGGGGCCTAGAGCAGGAGGGAGCCCCCTCAAAGTACAGCTCAGGGAATGAAGGATCGTGGGGACAGGCCCTTGTCAGGCCTCCCTTTGCAAAGGGCCCTTTCGCTTCAGGCTCTGACAAGTTCCCTGGCAGGGGCTGGGTGCCCCCCACCCCCATGCAGGAATAAACATCGGGGAGGGGATGTTTAGTCTGCCTTGGGCATTTACAATGTGCTGGGAAAGAAGAAATAAATTCTCTGTCCCAACACGGGCCATTGAGTGGCGCCAGAGCTTCCCCAGCAGGGCCAGGAAATTTCCCCTGCCTTCCAGAAAAGGAAGGGAGGGGGGCAGGTGTGGGGCTTCGGGGAGGGGCAGGTGAAAAGGGGAACAGGGTCAGTGGGGGTGATTTCTAAAAAGGAGTTCCAGATAACGGTCTCCTGGGGGGAAGCTGGGGGGATCATGAGAGGGGAAGGAGCCTGGGACTAGTGGACAGGAGACCTCAGTCTGGGCTGTGACCCTGGTCTGTCACCCGATATTACTGGGACCCTTTTTTTTTTTTTGACCATAGCTGGCTGTTGTGTTCAAGGCTTACTCCTAGCTCTGAACTTAAGATCACTCCTGGAGGGCTTGGAGGAACCGTGGGTGGTGCAGGGACTAAAGTCTGGCTGGTCAAGGCAAGGCAAGAGCCTATCCTTGGGCTGGAGTGATATCACAGCGGGTAGGTTGTTTGCCTTGCATGCGGCTGACCTGGGTTCGATTCCCAGCATCCCATATGGTCCCCTGAGCACTGCCAGGAGTGATTCCTGAGTGCAGAGCCAGGAGTAACCCCTGTGCACTGCCAGGTGTGACCCCAAAAAGCAAAAAAAAAAAGACTCAAGTAGTAGGGCACATTCCTTCATTCCTTGCATGTGTGAGGCCCTGGGTTTGACCCCTGGACCCCTCTCACCTCCTCAGAGCCTCCATCCCCAACATGACTAGGACTGGTCATCATTAAAGGAAAAAAAAAAGAAGCTGGAGAGATAGTATAGAAAGTAGGGCACAAACCTGACCCAGGTTTGATCTCCGAACCCCACCCCAAAGCCAATCAGAAGTGACCCTGAGTATAGAGCCAGGAGTAAGCCTTGAGCACTGCTGGATGTGGCCCCCAAACAAAAACAAAACCAAAATAAATAAAATCTTAATTGACAGGGGAACAAAGGTTCAATTCCAGCCTCCATGCCCTTTCAGTGGGGCCTTTAGCTTTGAAGCTCCCCAAATTACCCCGTGGGGGTCTGCGGAGGGAGGATGTAGGCGTTCTTTCTTCCGTAGCGGATGGTCACACCTGAGAGAAATGGATGGTGTGCAGGTGTGTGTGGAGAGGCCAGGCAGTCCTGCGGTGGCAGCTGGCAGGTACCCCCTGCCCTGCCTGGGAGGATAAAGTCCCTTGGAACCAGGAAGTGATAACTCAGCAAACCTCGGCTCCCTTTCACACCTTTGCTGTGACTCATTTAGGCAAAATTCAACGAACTTTGACCACATGCTTAGCCCCGTGGGGTCTGTTTTAGTTGGATGGATCCATAGCCTTCCCCTGCCCTCCATCTCAGCCCATACACATAGCCAGAATTTCAGGAAGCTTCGTCTAGAGTGAAAAAAAAAACCACAGCAGTGAGCAGTGGACCTCAGGGGACCCTGTGGTTCCTGTCCAGCCATCCCTTACCAGCCTGGAGGAAGGGGTGGGATCTTCCCCCCGGGTGACTGACCTTCCATGGGTCAGAATCTCACAGTGAGCCACAGAGACACTTGGAAAGGGAAATCCATGGGGCTGGAGAGCTAGTACCATGGGTAGGGTGCTTGCCTTGCACACAACTGACCCAGGTTTGATCCCTGGCATCCCATATAGCTCCCCACCCCCCAACAAAGAGAACACCATCTTCATAGAATATATCATGCTCCTATTGTGTTTTTAAAGTGAATCACCAATGTGGGGAGCAGAAGACACGAGTCAGTTTCAAGTCTAACAATATGTCTGTGAGGCTGGAGCGATAGATAGTACAGTGGGCAGGGCCCTTGCCTTGCATCCGGCCAACCCAGGTGATCTCCCGAGTCCTGCCAAGAGTGACCCCTGAACACAGAGGCAGGAGTGAGTCCCGAATACCACTAGGGGTGGCTCCCAAATCAATCAACAAACAATATGTCTGTGCATCTCTCTGTCTCGATCTGCCCTGGCATCCCTGTCTTTATCCAGGGTATATTCATTATGTTATTAATAAACAGACCTTACCTCCAGATGTTCCTATTCTTTTTTTTACTTTCCTTTTTTTTCCCTGCTTTTTGGGTCACACCCGGCAATGCCCAGGGATCACTCCTGGCTCTGCAATCAGGAATTATTCCTGCGGTGCTCAGGGGACCAGATAGGATGTCAGGGATCCAACTCTGGTTGGCCACATGCAAGGCAAGCTCCCTCCCCACTGTCCTATGGCTCAAGCCCCTGTTTCTGTCCTTTCTAGAGTCAGTGACTGCAGGTCCAGCCCTGGAGGGCTGCACCTGAAGACCTGGAGAGGCCCAAGTCTCCTCTTCCACCCCCACCTTCCCTGACCAGTGTCTTGGCTGCCCTCTGGTGGTCATTGGGAATCTCAGCAAGCCTGTGGTGGCGGGCAGTTTCTGGGCTTTCCCCAAGCCTTGTTACTTGGAACAGTTGTCCCCTTCTGAGATGCAGCATCCTTTACAACTCCGCAGTTTGCTTCAGTCTCTGCTTCTTTAAAGCGTGTGTAGAGATGCTGTTTGGATAAAAAACTTCAGGTCCCCTGAAGCTGGACCTTCCAGCCAGGGGCTCACCTGCCCGCTGCTCCTCACAGTTGTGTGTGGACCAGGGATTGGTTGGGGTCAGCCCCTCTGTGCCCAGGGAAGTAATGGCTGGTCTCGGGCCCCATAAGCTAGGTGGCTTTAGGCAAATTGTGTCGCCTCTCTGCTTCTTCCTCTACAAGAGACACATCCATGCCTGCCTGAATTGGTCGATTTTTTTTTTTTGACGAAATTAACATTGTCTCACAAGACTGTAGATGTCTTAAGAATTAAGTTTTGGGGGCTGAAGCAATAGCACAGTGGGTAGGGCGTTTGCCTTGCACGCGGACGACCTGGGTTCGATTCCCAGCATCCCATATGGTCTCACGAGCACTGCCAGGAGTAATTTAATTCCTGAGTGCAGAGCCAGGAGTAACTCTTGAGCAATGCCGGTGTGACCCCAAAAAAGCAAAAAAAAAAAGCCAAGTTTCACAGCTCTTAAATGGATGTTACCATACCATGCCCCTGCAAAGTACAAAATCTCCCCCACCAAACCACATTCATTACGTTACACCCTTACTCGCTTCTGCTATCTCAGCTCTGCAGAGCCCAAGGGCTTGTTTTCCTTTGGTTTTGTCTGTTCTCTTGCTTTGCCTCTGCCCTTCACATACAGTGAAGCATTTGTCCTTCTCTTTCTGGCTTGTTTTGTTTCACACGGTCCCCCCACCCCCTCCACCAGTTCCATCCATGTTATGGCAAAAGGGAATATTTCATCTTTTCTTATAGCTGCATAGTATTCCGTTGGATATGTGATAGCAAAAGGGACTATTTCATCTTTCCTTATAGCTGCATAGTATTCCATTGGATATGTAACTCACCACTTTTAAATTTTATTTATTTAGTTTTAGTTTTGGGGTCACCCAGTGATGATCAGGGGTCACACCTGACTCTGCACTCAGGAAAAACCCCTGACAATGCTCGGAGGACCATCGGGGATGCCAGGAATTGAACCTGAGTCTGATGTGTTGTGCTACTAGCTCTCTGACCCCAAACCACAACTTTTAAACCACTCCTCTGTCATTTGGGCACTTGGGTTGTTTCCGGATCTTGGCTTTTATACTTGGCTACTGTATTATACTTGGCTATTGAAGGCTACCATGAGTATAGTGTCCAGGCACCTTTTCAGATGAGTGTTCTTGGGTTCCTGGAATAAATACCAAAGAGTGCTGGCAGATATATATATTTTTTGAGAAATTTTCATACTGTTTTCCATAGTGACTGAACCCATTTACATTTCTGCCAACAGTGTAGAAGAGTTCCTTTTTCTCCACAGCCCCACCAACACTTAGTGTTTCTGGGTCTGTTTTTAGCACATGTTATTCTCAGGGCTGTGAGCCTTCATTGTAATTTCTCCTGATGAGAAGGAATAATGAGTTTTTATTTTCCATGTGCCTGCTGGTCACGTGTTTGCCTTCTTCTTTTGTCTGTTTATTGGTTTTGGCTTCTTGGGCTATACAAGGGGTTCTCAGGACTTATTCCTAGAACCCACGGATCATTCCTAAAGGGGCTCGGAGACCCATACAGGGCCTGGAACCTGAGTCAGCTGTGTCCAAGGCAAGCGTCCTACACACTCTGCTGTCTCTCTGGTCCCTGGATGACTTCTTTAATGAGGTGTCTGTTGGGCTCTTCTTCCCATTATTTTATAGGGTTCTTTGTTATTTTTGTTGTTTTGTGAGTTATTCACATAACTTAAATCTATGAATATATGTGGACCTCAAGCCCCTTGTCTGATGTATGACATGCTTATATTTTTGGTTTTGTTTTGGAACCACACCTGATAGTGCTCAGGGCTTATTCATAGCTCTGCACTCAGGGGATCACTCCTGGTGGGCTCAAAAGACCATATAGGGTGTCAGGGATCGAACACGGGTAGGCTGAGTACAAAGCAAACCACTTACCTGTTTTACTTTGTACTATTCCTCTAACCCTGGTGTGCAAACATTTTCTCTCACCCAATAGCATCTTCTCAATGCAATAGTTTCTGGGGGAGGAGGCTCCTAATTGGTACTCAGGAGTCCCAAGCCCCTCCCAGCGATCTAGGCCAATTAGGCCAGTGGTTCATGGGCCTGAGAATGAGATCTGAGGACGCAAGGACCTGAGATGAGCCTTTGCTCAGGCCCTGCAATGCTGGGGTTACTCGGGCCACCCGGGCAGTATTTGCCGGCCTCTAGGGCCATACCCTTCACTGCACAGAAACCTTCAGGGTGAGGAGTCCATTGGTGCAGGGATTGAGCTGGGGACAGCTGGGTTCAAGGCACACACCTTAACCTCTGCACTAATCTCTCTGCCCCTTGATGATGAGTTCTTTCACTGTGCGGAAGCTTTTTGGCCAAATGAGTTCCCCTTATTCATGTTTTCTTTTGTCTCTTGCTGCTGGAGTCAAATCCTCTAAGACATTATTAAACCCAAAGACATGCCTGAAAATCATCTCTGTGTTTTATGATCTCAGGTCTAACGTCTAAGTCTTTAATCCATTTTAAGCTAACTTTTGTGCACAGCTTCCGGATTCATTCTTTTTTTTGTTTGTTTATTTGTTTTGCTTTTTTGGTCACACCCAGCTTTGCATAGGGGTTACTCCTGGCTCATACACTCAGGAATTATTTCTGCCGGTGCTCAGGGGACCATATGGGATGCTGGGAATCGAACCCCGGCCAGCCGCGTGCAAGGCAAACGCCCTACCCCCTGTGCTATCACTCCAGTCCCCCGGACTAATTCTTTTGCACATGGCTATGAAGTGGATTCCCCAGAACCATTTATTGAAGAGAGTTTCCTCTTTCCACCTTACACTCTTCTGTCCTTTTTCATAAATGAACTGCCCATATAGGTAAGGATTTATTTGTAGGTTCTCAATTCTATTCCATTGATCCATGTCTGTTTTATTCCCAATACCACACTGTTCTCATCCCTGTAGCATTGTAGGATAGTTTGAATTTAGAGAGTCTGATGCCTCCATTTCCTACCAGGATTTATTTATTTTAACTTTTGGGGGGCTCAGTGCTCGGGAAGTTGTACAGTCATGACTCAACTGAATTATATAAAACTCAATTCTCATCTGGGAGGCAAGATTCCCACGTGCTGGTGACTCGGCAGCCCAGACTTTCCAGAAGCATCTGTTCTCCCCGGGGCCTTTAGACTTCTCTGAGCCAAGAACTGGGTCAGGCCTGGGGGATGGCACTGACCAATTCTGTCTCTGCTCTCTGAACTTCCAGCGGGCTGGGGAACGCAGTCCGGCTCTGGGTCCCACGGGCAGAGGAAACGACCCCAGCCTTCTACACATGGGAGGCCTTGGCTGCAAGTTTCACTCCTTTGGAAGAAAACGCTGACTCCTTGAGATCTGACCCAGGGGCTCCCGCTCTCCACTTCCTCTCTCGTGTGTCCAGTGCCTGGAGCCAGTAAATCTTGCCCCACCATTCCCTGTGCTGCCCCGGGGGCCTGCCATGGCTGCTGAGTCCCCAGCTCTGACGTAAAGGGGGGGCGGGCATAGAGAGGGCTCCACGCTGCTGAATGAATGCGGAGACACGTGGCTGAGGGAGCGGAAGAAGTGGTTGGGAGGGATTTCTGGGGCTCCCTGCCTCTCCCCCACCTGGGGGTGCAGGGTTTCCCCTCCCTCCGCCCTCATCTCTGGGTTTCAGAACCATGGACGGTTTGTCCAGGAACCGGGGCTGGAAAGCCCTCTGAGGTTGAGGTTGGGGCATCCGTCCTTTCAAGAGTGGAACTGAGACGCCGTGTGTGGTTGCTGTTGTCTGTACCTCTACATCTGGCCGGGGTGGGGCAGGGAGCACCATGCACCCCTCTTCCCTCAGCCCGTCCCAGCCCCAGGCCTGGCTCCGAACTCACAAACCCGCCGTGAACCCTTTTGATAAATAATAGTTGTGTCAGTAAGCCTGGATGTGATCGTTGGCTTCTTGTGAGCAGGTAGTGATGCTTATCTGCCATTAATACTTTATTATCCCAGAGGTCACTGTCCTCGGCACTTCTCAGAAGCCTCTGCAGGAGAAGGAGAAGAAGGAGAGATTGTTGGGGGCTATGGCTGCTACCATGTCTGACCCCTGCTGCCATCTGGCACCCCTGAGGGGTGGGTGTAGGCCAGCAGGTGCTGGGCAGGGCCAGCTTTGGCGGGAGGCCGGCAGCTCAGGGCACACCAATCAACCACCCGACCTGGGTGCCCCGAGGCCCCTGAGTGCTCCTGGCACCCTTGTGGTAGCTTGCCCATGAAGACAGTAAGAGACAGAAATTAGAGTACCAGAAAAGCTAGTCGAGGTGGTGATGGTTGGTGAGAACCTGGCGACCCCAGACACCACAAGGTGTTTTTCCTTCACTGTCATCTTCCTTTTGTGACAATGTTCATCTGGGGGCCACACCTGGCAGTGTGCAAGGCTTACTCCTGGCTCCACACTCCGGGATCGCTCCTGGCAGGCTGGCCGGGCGCTGGACCATATGGGATGCTGGGATTCAAACCCAGGTCAGCCACATGCCAGGCAAACACCGTACCCACTATACTATTGCTCCAGCTCCAATGTTTGATATTTTTTAAATTTAATGATGGCTTTGGGTTCAGTCTCCCAGTATCTGTGTCTTGGCCTGGCTCCGAGGCTGGGACTGGGGAAAGACCTATCAGCCCTGCATGGGCTCTCTGCTTGGGCTCCTGCTCCTCTGCAGTTCTGGCTCCGTCAGCTCTTCCCACCTCTTCCCCTGCTAGAAATCCCCTCCACAGCCCGACCTTCCATCAGGGTCCAACCAGCCCCAGACAGTGGGACTGTTATCTTGTGACGTGGAAACTCACCTTGGTGGTCAGGGCTGGTGCCGGGGCAGGAGACCAGCCTGCTGCCTCCTTAGTAGGTATTTGGGGTGTTCCGAGCTTCTATGATCTCCTCAATGAAAGGGCATCATGGAGGCCACACACCCCAGCCCCTAAGGGGGTGCAGGGGGACAGAACATAATATTTCAGTTGCACAAAATGCCCTCAGCAGGGTGCAGGGAAGGATAGCACAGCAGGTAGGGCATTTGCCTTGCACGCGGCCAACCCGGGTTTGATTCCCAGCATCCCATGTGGTCCATCGAGCACCACCTGGAGTAATTCCTGAGTGCATGAGTCAGGAGTAACCCCTGAGCATCTCTGGGTGTGACCCACAAAGAAAAAAAAGGGTGCAGGGCATTTTCAAAAGGCAAGTATGTCCAGGTTAAGCCCTCAGTACCAGTGTGGGGAAGGAGCACGGAGCCTGGAGGAGCACAGGAGAAGGCCGAGGACTGGGCTGGCCTGGCCTGGATCCCTTCCTGTGGAGGCCTGGGGAGCAGCAGGCTCACTCGGGGGAAGCTGCAGTGATGTGGAGGAACTACAGTCTCCCCCCCCTCCCGGCCTCTCTCTTGAGGAACAGGGACCCCTCAGGTCACCCCTGGGCTGGGGATGGGCCTCGTCTCTGGCTCCTGCAGACTGGGACCAGTGGCTTGGAGGACAAAGGGAGAGTCTGCAGGATGCAAGACAAGCTGCACTTGCATCTCAGCAAGTCTTATATTCTAGAAGCATCCCCCTCCCTCTCTCCCCACCCCCAGGCAATTCTGTGCTGACTCATAAAAGGGAAGGGAGGAGGGAAAAAACCCAAGTTCCAAAGGAGCCAATTTGCAGTGAATTTAAAAAAGCACCAAAGCCAGCTTGAGCGGGAGAAGGGGTTTCCCCCAAACTCTCCCTGTGCTCACTCAGCAATTGAAAACATGATGGGGAAACGCTAGGAGGGGGTGGAGGTGGGGGGTACAGGGCGCTTTTCTTCCCCACCGTTTTCCCCTAGCCTGGCACTGGGGAAGCCCTGTGCCCTGGGAGCTTCAAGGCCACACTCCTGCCCCTGCCACCCTGGGAGCTTGGAACCAGATTCTCTGTGTCACACTGCAGCGCAGTTCCCCAAGAAGCAGGAAGCAAGCGAAGCAAGTGCAGTGTTTGTATCGGGAGAATAATTCCCTGCACCTGATCACCTGATCAAATCATTATCAGGAGCTGCAGCGATATCACAGCGGGTAGGGTGTTTGCCTTGCACACGGACGACCTGGGTTCAATTCCCAGCATCCCATATGGTCCCCCAAGCACTGCCAGGAGTAATTCCTGAGTGCGGAGCCAGGAGTAACCCCTGAGCATAGCCGGGTGTGACCGAAACAGAAAAAAAAATAGATAAATCATTTTCAGCTTTTGGGCTTCCTTCCATCCTTGTCTTCAGCGTTAACCAGGGCTTGCCTGCTGCTGAAACGAATTTTGGATTTTCTTCAACGTGGATGCTGCTAGGTAGGTCTATATAGACTTCTCTGTCTATATGACAAGATCATGAGTGGCATGAAGCTTCCCCAGATCATGGCTGTCTAGGGCCAGGCGTGCGGGAGCTGCTTATGAAAGGGGATCTGTGATTTTTTTGGAAGCATCTCTCTGGTTTTTATTGTGCCTTCTTCTGGGCAATTAGAATTTCTCAATTTGGGGGGTGGAGAGAGAGTACAGCAGGTAAGGCATTTGCCTTGCATACAGCCTTCCAGGGTTCCATTCCTGCACCTCCTATGGTCCCTCAGCACTGCCTGAAGTGATCCCTGAATACAGAGCCAGAGGTATTCCCTGGGTGTGGACTACCGCCCCCCCTCCTCAAATTTTCTTTTTTTTTTTAAAGCAATCATTTTAATTTTCTTTTTCTTTTTTTGAGTCTCACCCGGCGTTGCACAGGGTTTAGTCCTGGCTCAAGCACTCAAAAATTACTCCTGGCAGTGCTCAGGGGACCATATGGGATGCTGGGAATCAAACCCGGTTCTGCCGCATGCAAGGCAAATGCCCTACATGCTGTGCTATCACTTCAACCCCAGATTTTCTTAACTCTTTATAGGTATGACTGCAATGAGAATATCAGAAAGGCATTCTAAAAGAGGCATGGTCATAGTAAGATCTCTCGGATACATAGTTTTGTTTTGTTTTGTTTTCCGCTTTTTGAGTCTCACCCTGCGTTGCACAGAGGTTACTCCTGGCTCATGCACTCAGGAATTACTCCTGGCGGTGCTCGGGGGACCATGTGGGATGCTGAGAATTGAACCTGGGTCGGCCGCATGCAAGGCAAAAGCCCTACCTGCTGTGCTATCGCTCTAACCCCATATTTTCTTAACTCTTTATAGGTATGACTGCAATGCGAAAATCAGAAAAGACATTCTAAAAGAGGCATGGTCACAGTAAGATCTCTCCGGTACATAGTTTTTAAAAGATTCCCAGTGTGCCAGCGGCATCTCCCAGCAGGCTGAATGCAGTCTGTGCATGCTGGAGGCCTGGCTTCAAATCCTGGCACCCCCAGGAACAACCCCTAAGCCCTGAACCTGGAGGGAGCCAGCTATTAACAACAAATTGAAATAGTCATCAGTACAGAGGTTCCAGGTGAACTCCATGGCCAAGCGCCTCCTTTGCAAGTGCGAGGCCAATGTTTCCAATCTTGGTGCATCCCACATGGGGAGCTTAGCTGGCACCACCACCTCATGCTGTCCACGGCACACAGCCGGGAGTGTGAGCACCACACGAAAGGGGCGTCACCTCCAGTGGGCACCTGTGGGAGAACCACAGTGGCCCCCAGCAAGTGCTACCACCACCACCCCCCCTCAGTCACCCAAGGACCACCACCAGGGGGAGGAAGACAAAAGGAGCCGCAGGTGCCCCAGGGCCAGGCTGCGGCCCGGATGCCTGCCCCTGGGGGGTGCGCATGTGTGCAGTTCACCAGCTCACTCCCAGGGGCTGTTGCCGTCCCTGGGGGTCTTGCAGCTGTGGAGGCAGGGCTGAGAGAGGGTTGCCCTACTCTGACACGGACTCTCTGCAAACACAGATTCCACCACACAGGTCCTGCTCTGTGTGCTTCGAGGGATGGAAATGAAAGGTCCCTTGGTGGCTTCTGCCCTCTCAGGATGAATTCTTGGAAAAGGGACCTCCAGTTCTTGGGGGTGAGGGGTGCCAGGCCTTTGTCACACAGTGGAGAAGGGCCACTGTAGGGAGCTGGTGAGCTGGCATCTCCCGAGGATGCAAGGTGGGGTGGGCACACGGTTGGAGCTGTGTTTTCTTGCTTTAAATGGGGGGCTCCCTTCAGCCCAGAGTGATAGTACAATGGTGGGGGTGTTCGCCGTGCACGTGGCAGACCTGAGTTCAATTCCCTGGCATTCCACATGGTCCCCTGAGTACCATCAGGAGTAATACCTGAGCATCACCAAGTGTGACCCAAGAAACTGGAAAAAAGAAAAAAGTCTTCCTCCTGGCTCTGGGCTCAGAGATCACTCCTGATGGCACTAGGGAACCATCCACAGTTCTGGGGATTGAACCAGGGTCAGCCACGTGCAAGACAATTGCCTTAATCCCTGTGCTCTCTGTCTGGCTCAGCGATCACAGCTGGGGGACCATAGGTATTGGGGATTGAACCAGAGATGACTGTGTGCAAGGCAAGCCCCTGACCACACTTCCATCTCTCTGGCTCCTGGTCTTTTTGCCCTTTTTTTTGCTGCCATAGACAGACCCTTGCAAGGTGCGTGCTCTGGCGCTGAACCCCTGGCCCAGGTGCTTTGGGGCTTATTAACAAAGACAACTCACCAAGTCATTGAATGCATTACCATGGCATCCTGTAGAGAATCATGATGTAGGCACTAGGTAACATCCTCCTGCTTCAGGTGAGAAAATTAAGGCGCCCAAACAGGAAATCACTTGCTCCAAGTCATGAAACTTTCAAGAGGCTGAATCTTCCTTCCAGTTAGACAGTCTGATTCTACATCATTCCTCTCCCCACCCCACACATACAACCTTTTTTTATTTTTTTTGGGAGGGGTGGTAGGCATGAGGAAGGTAAGCCTCACACTTCCTTATTTTCATTCAACACACTTTCAAATTCATTCTGTGCGAAGATAAATGTAAAGGAGAGCTCAAAGCTTGGTCTCAAAGGGTTTCCTTTCATGACCTTCCTCATTCCTCAGAATTATTTCTGGGCTCCTTCAATGACTGACATCTGAGAACTGACACCTTGAGATTTTATCTGCAGCCAGAGTAGCTGCCCGTCAGCCCAGAGACATGCTTGATGCTCTGCTCGATGCTCGAGATTGCAATGAGGTGTGAGAGTCCCACCTTGTGCTGTGGGTTTATTCTCATCATCCTCATCCTCATCTCATCATTGCTCTCTTTCTTTGTCTCAAATTTCAGGCCTGGGCCCGAGAGAGAGAGAGAGAGAGAGAGAGAGAGAGAAAGAGAGAGAGAGAGAGAGAGAAAGAGAGAGCAAGCAGATGACTGAGCACAAGCTTTGCATGCAGGAGGTCTTTGCACTCATGATCCCTGGAGCACCAGGAGAGATCCCTGAGCAGTGTCAGGGCATCCTCCCTTCTAAACATGCAGGGCCATTTTCTTCTTTATTGGTACCTTCTTCCTCTCTCTTTCTCCCATCTCAATTTTAGGGGGTGCTCTTGGAGGACATAACCCAGGGCTTACTCCTGGCTCTGTGCTCAGGGATCACTCCTGGAGGTGCTGGGGGCAGAGGGTACCGTATGGGGTACTGAAGACTGACCCCTGGTCAGCCACAGGCAAGATGTGACTTGCTGCACTCTCTCTCCGGCCCTCTCCCTTCTCGTTCTCCACTTGCTCCTTTCCCTCATTCTCTTTTCTTTCCCTGTTCCCCTCTTTCTCTTCCTCTATATTTTTTTAACGGGGGTCACATCCAGCAGTGATTAGGACTTACTCCTGGATTACACTCGGGGATCACTCCTGCTGGGGCATGGGGACCATATGGGGGTTCCTGGGATGAAACCTGAGTCAGCTGCGTGCAAGGTAAGCGCCCAACCCTCTGTTCTCTCGCCCCGGCCTCTCTTCCTCTTTTATAGATGACCAAGATACAGGAAGATACAGAGGAGCTCGTTCTCCTTTCTCTTCCTTACGAAAATAAGGCGAGCAGGCAGATTCCTAGTCCCAGGCCTCACAGGGTTCACTCACGGGCTGTGCTGAGCACAGAAACCCGCGTCTGGCAGCCGTCCTAGTTACAATAGAAGCTACAGGCTTACATCTCGGCCACACCAGTCAACTCCCCAGATGCAGCAGAGAGAAGGGAGAAAACACATCATTACAGGACCACCCAGAATGGTGCACTGCACCCCGGTGAGCCAACCGCTGGAAACAGGGGATACCTTCTGCTGTTTTGATGTCTCTGATGCCCCAGGAAGCAAGCAACACTCCCTTCTAAACCATTCAGCAGGGCAAGGAGAATGCAGAAAACGTCCCCAGAGGCCATGCTCTTCACAGCTGCATTGCATTTTTTCACCTCGAAACAATTTACAGAAAGACAGTGGCCAAAGGAATCTGTCACACACATTTCATATTCCAGAGATGTTCTAGGGAGTTGGGGGAATAAAAGAAAAGGGACAGGGGAGAGAGGTAAAAGAAGGAGCCTGATTAGATCCCTGGTATCCTATGTCCTGCACCCCCACCTTGATCGCTGGACATAGCCCTACTGGTCCCTGAGCACCATGGGCCAGAGCACTGAACCAGCAGGCCCACCTGATCACAGCTGGGAAGCCCTGTCCTCCTCAAATAAAATTAAATGCCAGGCTGAGTAGACGCCTTGTGGGTAGGAGCCTCAGGTTTGCTCCAGTGTGAGCACCTTGGAGAGCATTCCCCAAGCGCAGAGCTGGGAGTGGCCCCCTGAACACCCCAAATCAAAACAAAATAACAGTCTCCAGTGTCGTGGAGGAGGTTTGAAACTTCCACCAGGCTTCCCTGAAGGTGAACACAAGGCAGCCTCTGCCTACAGCTGAGGCCACGGAGACCACAGAATGGTTCCCTGAGGCCTCACAGGCAGCACGTGGAAGACGCGAGCCCAGGTGTCCAGGACTGAGTCAGACCTTGGCTTTTGTCACCAAGCCATGCTGCCAGACCAGGGTTCAGGGAAAGCTTCCCTGGAAGGGGGATCCTGAGGGCTGGTGGGTGGCATGCGGGTGGACTCAGACGTGGGGCGTGGCTTCTGAGAGCCACTTTGGGTTCCTTTGTGCTTCCCTAACAGGACAGGGATCTGAATGCAGGAGCCTCTGTCTCCTCTGCTCTGTCTTCCACCATTTTAGAGCTCCTGGCCTGAAACGGACAGCAAAGGGCATGTCCAGGACACTCACTGGGCCAAGCCTTCTTCTCCACACCCTCTCAGGAGGACTGTCTTCTTGTGTGAGGATATTTACCAAAGCAGCAGTGGGCCCTCCTGAGGGGTGTTGCCAGTCAGGATCTCAGAGCCAGTCAGCTCTCCCCCGCTTGGGTGAGCCCTGGCTGCCGTGTTTGTAAGACCTGTACCCCTGTGACAGGCTCCTGGGCTCAGGGTGGGAGGAACCCTGACTCAAATAGGATCATGTGAACCTTTCCCTCACTTCTCTGATGGTTTGAACTGAGGCAAAGCTACCTCAGAAAGCCGACCTTGTTTGTCTTCACACAAGGAATGGTTCCTGGCAGAGAAGGAAGAGATGAAGCAGAAACTGAGGCGCAGAAGCAACAAGAAGGCCCTGAGAAGCCAACACCCTGGGCCTGGGGGGTCCCGGGCCGGGGCACAAGATGGGGGCGGTGGCCTTCACCTCCTGGCAACCC
This sequence comes from Sorex palustris, assembly GCA_028565675.1. Classification (NCBI taxonomy): domain Eukaryota; kingdom Metazoa; phylum Chordata; class Mammalia; order Eulipotyphla; family Soricidae; genus Sorex; species Sorex palustris. The sequence goes on from JAOXYA010383037.1 coordinate 15,668, forward strand.
CTCCTCCCCATGAGGAGGACATTGTTGCCGGGAACCCTCACCCCACTGATGTTATCGAGTTCTGCAGAAGCTGCTCCCTCAGCCAGCTCCCTCACAGAGCCACCAGGGGAAGTCCTGGGGCGTGCTTCGTGCTGGAGGAACCATGGTGGTGAGGGGCGGGAGAGAATGTTCCAGAAAGGGACTTTCTTCTCCTCCTTGAAGGTGGTCACTGCACCAGAAGGACTGAAACTCTAGGAGACATGCTACACTCCCCACCTCAAGGTTCTTTTTTTTTTTCCACTTTTTTAGGTCACACCCGGCGATGCACAGGAGTTACTCCTGGCTCTGCACTCAGGAATACTTGGGGAACCATAAGGGATGCTGGGAATGGAACCCGGGTTGGCCAAGCAAACGCCCTACCTGCTATGCTATCGCTCCAGCCCCATATCTCAAGTTTCTTTTCTTTATAGCCACTTGTCTTCACGGTTCCAGAATTGGGGTGGAGAGACCCCAGCGGTGACTTTCACACTGTAGTCAGGGAACAGACGAAGACTTTGCTGCCTTGTGGCACATGGAAATCACAAGATCTTACCACAGTGAGGTGTCAGTGTTCTGACAAGAAACTCACTAACAGGGAGGCCCCCCAAGAACATCCAAGCTGGGGTGTGGGTGAGATCAGAAAGTGCTTCCCGCAGAGACAGGACCGAGAGGGCTTTGCGGGTGAAGGCGATTGGCCCGGGAGAAAGGAAAGGGAGGGCGTAGAGCAAGTAGCTGGAAGAGGCGAGCAGGGAAAGTGATGGGTTGAGTACCTGTGACCTAAGCTGTGGGATCATGAAGTCTCTGAGATCTGACAAAAAGAGCAGACCTCAGGTCGGAGGGAGGACAGTGGGGAGGGCACTTGCCTTGTTCGTGGCCGGCCCTGGTTCAATCCTTGGCACCCCATCTGATCCTCTGAGTCCCACCAGGAGTGATTCCTGAGTGCAGAACCAGGGGTAAGTCCTGAGCACAGCTTGGCGTGGTCCAATTCCTGCCTCCCCCACCCCCCACCAAAAAATAAAAGCTTACCAGGGCCGAGGAGGTGGTGCAAAGGGCTAGAGCAGGTGCTTTGATGCCAGAGTGCCAACTCAATCACCAACTTTGCATGTTCCCCCGAGCATTGCTGGGAACAACCTACAAGCCCAGAGCTCAAAGTAGCCCCTGAGTACTACCATTTGTGGCTTAAAACAAAAAAACAAACAAAAAAAAAAAGGAAAGGAAACCTACCAGTGGAATTGGGACTCTACACAGCTGTGACCTCTCACCTCTTGGACTAAACAGTCTCTGCACTCTGGGCTTTGTTTTTTTTCTTTCTCAGTGTGAAAAATGTTTGTGTATTTACAACAAAAATATACAATATATGCACATTTGCAAAGTCGTCTACAGATATTTATTTACAGACATTTGCTCTTGTGCTAATAGGTTAAATATGATCCTGGATGAATTCCCGTCTTTGTTTCTTGGATTAAAAATAAATACATAGAAATTCTAAGATACTCTGCCTACCTCAGACAGCTATGGGGAGCTGCTTAGTCGACCAATGTACCCAGGAACCCCTGGAAGGGTGGGGACGTCATCTCTCCAACCTCAGGACCAGCCAGATGTGTAACTGTGACTTGAGCTGTTGCAGGCAGAGCTGCTGACCTCAGTGCCCATGATTCAGATCAGGAAATCCAAGAGGCAGACCTGAGCCCTAGTGTCTCAGCTGGACTCTCTGAAGCCCCTGTGCCTCAGTTCCCAGCTGAATTCTGGATATGCACCCAAGCATGACAGCTCACTGTCTCTCTGTGTCTCTCTCTATCTCTCTGTGTCTCTCTCTATCTCTCTGTGTTTATCTCTGTCTCTCTGTGTCTCTCTGTTTCTCTCTGTTTCTCTCTCTCTCTCTCTCTCTCTCTCTCTCTCTCTCTCTCTCTCTCTTTCTGTGCCCCTCTCTCTGATTTGGTCAATGCTTGGGTGCTCAGGGACTATTCACTAACCCCTGGCAGTGCTCAGGCAATAGAACCAGAGTCAGTCACATGAAAGACAAGCATCTTTTTTTAAAAATTTTTTAATTAGTGGATCACTGTGAGATACAATTACAGAGTTATAAACTACTTTAGTGCTTGCGTTCCAGTCACACAATGATCTAGTACCCATCCCTTCACCAGTGCCCATTCTTCACCACCAATAATCTCAGTATCCCTCCCCCCACCCCCACCCTAACCCCCTCCCACCCCACCTCTGTGGCAGGGCATTCCCTTTT
>JAOXYA010383442.1:0-17917 GCA_028565675.1 Sorex palustris
CTGTCACTGTCCTCCCATTGTTCATCAGTTTGCTCGAGTGGGCACCAGTAAGATCTTGCAACAAATTGTGAGACTTGTTGTTACTGTTTTGGCATATTGAATATGTGTAATATATATGTATATATATTACATATATATCTGTAAATAGCACCACTTATCCAACCATCTGTCTCTGGGTACCTGGGTTATATACAGATGATCTTGGTCACTGTAAATACTGCTACAATGAATATAACTGTGCATGTATCTTTACAAATTAATGTTTTTGTATTGTTTGGGACAAATGCCAAAGAATTAACCCAACGTTTTCATTATTTTAATAGGAGTGTTTCTCAGTTGTAAACTACTTTAGCATATCCAGTATCAGAAATCCTTTTATAACTTACTTGCCATTTATTTATATTTACTTCTCCATTTTACAAATATCAGAGCAATAACTAACTTTGGACATGTCTGCCCTTATGTGCAAATGGCATTATTAAATTCCTAGAATTGGAATGGCTAAGTAAGTATGCATTTGACATGTTCTTGCCATCGTGACTTCTCAAGTGGCACATCAATGAATAATGTATGAAAAATGTGTTTCCCCAAAGAGCAAGCACTTTCTTCGCCAACCTCTTACATGAATGATGGCTCAGAAATACCTAAGGCTACGCAGATAGAGGAATGTGTATGCTTAGATTCTGGGTCCTTCCATATGGCCTTAAGACAAGGTGGAAATGGGAGGCACAGAGAAGTAGGTAGTACAGCATGGAAGATGCTTGCCTTGCACATGGCCAACCTGGGTTCAATCTACAGCACTCTGTATGGTCCCCCAAGCCTCCAGGAGTGATCCCTGATCCCAAATCCAGGAGTAAGCCCTGAGCATTGCTGGGTTCCCCTCCCCCTCCCACCAAAAAATACAAAGAGAAAGAGTGGAAGGGACTTTCTTTCCAAAGTAAAAGAAAAATATGTGTTAGTGACTGTAGAGATTCCTTGCAGTTTCTACTCATTGGTAAAAGTTACTAGAAAGTTGTTCAAACTGATAGGCATACTCTAAAAATTTTCCCCCATAAAATGCATCTAATTGTCTCATTGTTAATTAATGTAAAGTTCCTATTTGTTTAAAATAACTTTGAAGTTTAAATTTTGAAAGGCATTTCCCCTCTTAAGGAATTCTAAAAGTGTTGACCCCTGGGATGTAATGAATGCATTTTGATAGTTTAAATATGATAAGTTTACAAGCTTTTCTGGGACTATTAATGCAGGATATGACTAAGGCTAACTTTGATTTACTCTTAACACATTTGAGAAATTAAGATAATTCTTGATTTACTTTTAGAAACATTTATTAAATTATTAAACAATATTCTTCAATTCAAATTCTATTTTATTCTTTTACTGGGTCCTGGTGGAGATTACTGAAAATAGATTGAGAAGTCCTTTAGGAATCATTGAATGAAATAGTGTTCCATGCGCCTTCAGCTAATCTTATAAATCTCTCTAACTGATAACACACAGCAGCCTATCTGGAAAACATATTTCAAAGCATTATTTCCTATATAACCACTAACATAATAATATATAGATAATATAAAACTATGTGGAAAATATTTAAAACTTTAATGCTATAGCTAATTTCATCACAGAAGACAATTATGTCCAATGAGGTGAAGCCAAGAAACACAATGTCTCCAAAATTTTTTGTAGTCCAAAGGGTAGGCGTTGCCAATAACTCTCCTGACCAGTGACTGACCCGCTTAGCCAGGTAGCCCTGCAGACTGAGGCATGGCTGGGAAGCCCAGTGATGTTGCTCCAGTGAGTAAAGAATAGACCTTTGACAATAGCTCAGCATTTGAGACTATAGAGGGTACTAGAAAGAATAAAAACACAGATAATAACATTACCATCACATCCCACCCCACCCTTAAAAGGGAACAAAGTTAGAAAAGCTCCTACTCAGTTTGGGGATGGCTGTACCAGATGCTAAAGCTATGGAGAAGAGAGCTTCAGAATATATGCACCTGAGTCATCCCAGCCATGCTGCTTGAATAAACTCATTTCTGGAATCATAGTACCAGGATCATTTATCTTCCAGAAATGTGGTTGCAGATATGAGCAGTCCAGTCATCATTCCCGTCTTGGTGCATTACTGACACGCCTCCCCACTCCCGGAGAATGACTGCTGCTTCCACAGGGATAGAAATTTCCAGAGGAAAAGTGGTGCCACCCAAATGCACTCAGGCATTGGTCCAGTGAAAACGGTGCCATTCGATACAGAACAAGAACAAAACACTGAGAAGAAATGAACTTCTTACCTTTTTGCTTTACTGTGCTAGGTATCTAACACCTAGAGCCTCGTTAGGCAAGTGATCTAGAGCCTAGCTATAGCCTTAGTCTTAACTATGCATTCTAAAGCAGGTATCTTCATAAAATATTCACAGTACTACTGGTTAGTGATATACTGCCTGTGATTTCTCTCTTTGTACATAGATTTGGCACGCCATGAAGGGGCATTGTGGGCAAAATAAAAAGAGACAGTAAAAATCAACTGAGATCTACTCTGTATTAAATATTGTACTTGAACTCATCCCAAAATAACAGCATGCCCCAAGGTTGTTTGTATTTAAAAGGGCCAAACAAGCTACGGTTGGGCTCCAAACACCAGTTGCTGCCCCTAGGATTGGTGCCTCGACATCAGCGCCAACTGAGGAGAGAGGGTTCCTGCCACAGGAAGCCCAAGCACGTCTGTGTCACTCAGGGCAGCCCCCGTACATGAACCTAAAAGCTTCTGGTGCCCAACCCAGGCGAGGGAGCACTGAAGAGCTGCTCAGGGAGGAATCCCAGCCTTCAGCTCACAACGGCCTCACGAAGCTGAGGTACAGTCATTCTGTTCCAGAAAGATCCAGCATGGCGGCACCCCAGGGGGTAGCTTTGGGGTCAGAAGGTTCCAGAGGCCTTGGCAGCCGAGCTCTCCCTCAGGGGACCTGCGTGGGCCAGAGGGCTGGGCCAGCCTGGCTCTGCGGGGGCTGTAAGGGTGGGGGGCCTATGGGGGGACGCAGGCCGCCCTGGCGTGTTGCACGGTTCAGGAAAGTACCCTCGCCTGCGGACTCCAGGGACTCCGGCTTCGTTGGCGTGCAGAGTTGCAAAGGGGAATTAATTATTGTTTGTGATGCATTTTAAGATCCCCCGATGAAAGACCTAGTATAAATGCAAATTATTATTATTGCCATTAAAGGTGCTAGACGTCTGGCCTGCTAGATATTGCCCTGACAGAGCACCGGGCAGAGTCTGTCTGGGCGTTGCAGGGGCTCCGGAGGCTGCAGGGCAGCCGCCCCTCTCCCCGGGCAGGGAGGCCAGTCTCTGAGCACCCCACTCCATTGCCTGCTCCCTCCCGCGGCCAGCACGGGCCCCTTGGACCAGCTGGGTGGCTCGTTTCCTGTGGTGTGAAGGCACGAGGGGAGGTGGCCAGGCTGGGTGCTGTTCTGGGGTCCCGAGGCAGCTGGCACGGGCGGGCAGCACCTCGGAGGGTTCCCAGGGGTTCTCAGGGACCTCCAGCCCCTTCCCAGATGGCAGCGTGGCACACCCGGGGTCTCAGCCTTCAACTCAGCACCCCAGGGTCTCACACGCGGGAAGGGGGAGGGAAGGTGGAGAGGGGGGCAGAAGGATAGAAATGCCTGCCCTGCGCGGGCCACCCCAGGCTCGGTCCCCGGCACCCCCTAAGGGTCCCCTCACTAAGCACAGAGCCGGGGGTAAAGCTTCGAGCAAGGCCAGCTCTAGTCCAGAAAACCAAAGTCCCAGAAGAAGAGACACTCTCCCTGGGAGAAAGGGTTGGCTGGCGGGATGGCCGGATGGATAAACGTTTCCAGGACCTCAGGCCGCGTGGACTTGGGGTCAGCGCTTCTCATGGAGAGCTCATGTCCGTCGCTCCCCCCTCCCCCCCCCCCCCCCCAGCTCACACGGCCAGTGGGAGGTAGAGCCATGGCCAGACCCAAGTGTCCCGGTTAGTGGCCCCGCCCCTCTGGGTATCGCCTGGCCTCAGCGACCCCCGTGCAGGGCCTCGGGGGTGCCCACGAGTCCTGCCAGCACACCCCCGGCCCAGCCTTCCTCGGTGGCCTCCCCTTCAGCCCCTCATCACCGTTTCCTCTCAGGAAACTGCTTCTCTGGAGAGTGAGACCATCAGGAGGGCAGCCGGGTGGGGAAACGCCAACACTCGCGCCTTCCGTGAGGAAAGTGGGCCCAGGGTGGCCCCCGGGGACTTTGGAGACGCTCCTCGAGTCCAGGCAGAGAGCAGAGCCCCGCTTCCCAGCCCTCTCGGCCCCCCTGCCCCCCCATCACCCCAGGACTGTGTCCCCTCTGAGAGGTCTTCCTGTCGTAGCTGCGGCCGCCGTTCAGCTTTTGGTCAGCCACATTCCTTTGAGACAGACAGATGGACAGCAGACAGGCAGAGCTGGGGTTGCCAAGTGAGGGGCTGTGGGACCCCAGCCTCGGGCAGGGGAGGGGGGAGGAGGGCGGCAGCTGACAGATGTGAGTGCAGAGACGGGCACCAGGGCCAGGAAGCGTCCCGAGGGTTAGGGGGAGGCCGCCTGGTGCTCCTGAGGACCACCCCGCCCTGTCCCACGCCCCGAGCGACCAAGCCACCGGCCACAGGCTCGGCGGCCTGCTCGGAGGAAGAGCCGCTGGTAATTGTGCTGGTTCCGGTAAAGCCCTCAGAACACCCTGTGATTTGGGCAGCCCCAGATTTCCTCCCCGAGCTTTGATGTCTCGGAATGGATGTCGACGGCTGGTTGGCGGGCGAAGTCCTCCTCCAGCAGCATCTGACGGCCGCGGGCACGCACGACAGTGACGGCACCGGGCAGCGAGGTGCCTGGCCACCCTCAGAGGCCGGCTGGATGCCGACCCCGACACGTCAGCCCTCAAGGCCGGTGGTTTCGGGGGGAGCTCAGGGTGCCAGAGAGGAGATTGATTCCAGGCAGTGCACAAGGCTGCCGGGGCTGTGCGTGTCCCCTCCGCCAGCCAGCCGCTGCCTTACAGGGGTTGGGGAGTTAGGGGGCCCCACTACTGTGTGGCTCATGTGGGGTGGCCGTAGGTGACCCAGTGACCGCCTCTAGTTTGATTCCCCGGTAGAGAGCCCGCAGACCTCGCCCAGGCCAAGCTGTGTCAAAAATGGCCCCTGTCTGCCCACTTGTTTCCTCGGGCACTGGCCTTGCATGGAGCGAGCCACAGGCCACGGGAGGGGGGCCCGGTCATTCCCGGGGATCCAGCCCCCAGGGATCAGGTACAGCGCCCTGCAGGACCGCAGGACAGGGACAGGGCCCTGGGAGGGTCCGGCGGGAAGGGCCTGGCCTTCCCCTCTTGACAGGCTGGCTTTGATTCTGCGACCGCAGTCGGTTTTTCGGGGGAATGATTGCAAACATGTGCTGGTGCGAGTCACAGCTGCAGCAAGGACTGGAAAAAGAAATGAGCTTGAGATGTTGGGAAGTTGCCTCTCTCTGCAAAACTGGGTTCTGTCTCGATTTACATGTCCTTGATTGCCTGGCACTGAGGGGTCGTGTCCCCAAACCACTTCTCCCATGCCCCTCACCACCACCACCCGCTAGCAACCACCGTACAGCCGCTCTTAACCATTGCCCCAAAAGGGGGAAATTTTTTAAAAAATCATTTTTGAATTCCAGGAAGAGACTCCTGAGCTCTGCCCTGGCCGAAGGCCATCTTGAAGCGCTTGCAAAAGAAAGTCAGTTCAGAGTAAACGTGGCTGAAGGCGACGGGACACGGACTCGTCCACGCAGCCCTGGCAGCAACTGCCCTAATCAAACCCCCGAGGTTCTCTCTGCTCGCAGGACCCCCGCTCCCCGACATGCTGGGGTCCCCGGCTGTGCCCCGTGTCACCTGCCCGCTTCCTGCCTAGAGACGCCGACCTCTGAGCTTGTCGCCTCTGTTTCTGTTGTCCTGCAGAGATGGTGCGGGAGTTCAGGCACTTGCCTTGCATGCGGTCAGCCCGGGGTCCGTCCTGGCGCCACATACCGGCGTCTCCCCGGTCACCAAGCTAGGAGCAGCCCCTGCACACCGCCGAGTAGGGCTAAAGCAAAAACACACAACCGGCCAACAGCTGTGAGCGTCGTGGTTCCAGCTGTGGGCTTCGTGGGTTTTTATTCTTCTGGGAAGAGCCACTGAATCCGTCCAGAACTCTGGTGTCAGCCAGGGACGCTTTCGACGTGACCTCGCTTCCCCCTGGCCCGTTCCCCTTCGCTTCCTGCAGGGGGCCTCTCATGCCTCTCCCGGACAGGCCCTGGGCACGGGGCTTCCACTCTCCACTCCGAGCCCTGCAGGGGCAGTGACCCGTCGGTGGGACCCTGGGGCCGTGGCTGGGGTCCCGCCTTCATGGCGCAGGTGAAGAAGCCACCACCAGGTTTGGGGACGTAAGCGGTAAGCAGGGCCAGCGTTTCGTGGGTAGCACTTCCGTCACTTGTGAATTGGCCTGTACAGCCGGGAAACTGGGTTCCCTGCTTCACACCAGACGGACAGAAGCCTGGGCCTCAGTCTTCCTCCTGTCACCCCCGGGCCCCGTCTCCCCTCCAGCGCACCGTGGGACCCAGACAGGCTGGTCACGCCATGCGGAGTGAGCCCAGCAGGCCCTGGTGGTGGACACCGGCTGGGTGAGAGCCCTTGGAGGCCATCAGTGTTCAGGGCAATGTGCTGCGTCCCCCCGACAGTGTAGCTGGGGACCCTCCCAAGTCTGGCCTGCCCTGCCAGTGCCACGGGAGACAGGAGCTGTGCCGACACCCCCCCCCCATGCCCAGGGGAGAGCGTGTGCCCAAGGTCCCCCAGGCCTGGTCTTCCACCCTGGGGGTGCCCTCCTCCAGACTCAAACCCAGACCCCGCTTGGGGGTCCCCATGAGGGAAGCTAGTGGGCGGGTCATGCCCCGGCTGTTGTGGAACCGTCAGGAGGCGGGCAGGGGGCCTGAGGACAGAGGCTCGGACCCTCAGACCCCGCCCCGTCTGCCCACGCAACTCTGGCCGGGTCTCCAGGGTGAACCCCTTGCGCAGAGTACGATGAGGGGCCCACCTGCGCCCCCCTCCGCCTCAGGCCAGTGTTTGGGGGTGGGGACACGTTCCCCGCCCCCACCAGCACACTTTCCAAGCCTCCCCTAGGTTCTGCCCCGGGATCAGGACTGGTGGGGAGCGCCCCCGGCCAAGTCTGCAGTCGCTGTTGTGACCCGTGAGAAATGGATGGAGGCAGGCCCAGGGAGACACGGGGGACCCCTCCTGTCTGCTCCATGCGGAGCCTGGGGTTCAAGCCGCCTTGCCCCTTGGACCCCACGCCCGCCCGGGGCCTGTTCTCCCTCCCCCTCCCCCAGAGACCGGACCCCGGGCCGCCTCGCCCTGGGTGGCACAGCTTCTCCTCAGGGCCCTGTGCCCGCACGCCCTCTCCTTTCTCCTCGCCAGGGAAGCCCCAGGCAGCAGGAAACTCTGGAACTTTCTGAGGCCAAGAGTCACGTGCTGGGGCACACCGCCTCCTGACCTCCAGTTCAGACTCTAGACCAGGGGACTGGGGGCGGCGGCGGGGGTTGTGTGACGGCGACGCCCCTTCCCACCCCAGAACTGCAGAGGGAGAGTGAATGGAGCTGACGGGCCTGAGGAGGGGCCAGGGGACACAGGAGCTTCTGCCTTACCCCCAGCTCCAGGGACAGTCCCGAGAGTGCCAGCCACCACACACTCACTGCCGTCCGCTGGGGCGCGGGCCCCCACCCCGAGGCACCAGGGTGGGGGGCACTCCATGGTTTGCCCAGAGCAATGGGGGCGGGGGGGGCTACTGCCTCTGAGACAAAATCAGGGAGGAAGGGACGGCTAGTGCGACTCTCAGCCCCCGTCCCGCCCGCCAGCATCCTCCCTCGGGGACACATATTCGCGGGGGTGGAGGGGAGGGGGCTGCTGGGGATGGTGAGCAACGGAAGTGGCGGCCGTCATCTTGCTCCCTGCTCTGATGTTTGCCTGCTGTCTGAGGGCACCACCCTGCCACGCCTCGTCCTTCTCCCCTGCACCCCGGCTGCCCTCGGTGGGTGTCCCTCGACTGAGGAGGCGCCTCTGGTGACGGGCGGGCGGTGGGAGGAGGAGCCTGCAGCCGAGTCTGGTCCAGGTCCTGGGCTGACTCGAGGAGGGACCCCCAAGCCCCCCGCACTGTGGCACGTGCCCCCGAGGTGTCTGCAGGAGAGACAGGGCTTGTGGGCGAGTTATCGCGGCTGGCTGCGAGTTGGTGGGGCAGGGTGTCTTGGCGGGGTCGGGCTGCAACAATGCCCTCCTGGGCACAGCCCCCTTGAGCAGCAGGGCGACGTGGGGTCACCATGTCCCACAGCTACGGGTGGGGCAGCGCCAACTGGGCCAGGCGGGGGGCACGGGGTCAGGACACCTGCGCTGGGACCCTGGCGCCAGTTGGGGTGTGAGAGGTCATGCAGCTCCCAGCCCATCCAGCTGGTAGCTGTCCACACACACACACACACACACACACACACACACACAAACGCGCGCGTGCTGTGATGCCACAAAGCCGCACTCTCCGGAACCCTGTCCTGGTGGTGGTCCCTCCCCCAAGTCCCCTCCGCACCCACCTAAGATGTGGCCAGTCAGGACACGTCTCCCTTGTCCCGTCCCTGCTCCCCCCGTCCCCAGTCACGGTGGACCGACGAGCGGCGAGAGATGGACAGACCCTCCCCCTCACCTCACTCCACAGTGCTATGCACCGGGGGCCACGTCCGCGCCATCTCAGCCCCGCACACCTCCCGTCCCCCTCGCCTGGGACACAGGAATCCGGGTGCCGGGAAGGCCAGCCCAGGGCCCCCAGCTCCTGTCTCAGCCCTGCCCCGAGGACTCGGCACGGCCGTTGCTCCTGGGAAGGCCGAGAGCTCCGCCTGGCAGCCCGGGGCTTGTACCTTGGATCAGGGCCTTATCGCCGGGCCCCGCGCCAAAGTCTAAGAGGTCTTGGCAGCCGGCAGGTCTGCCAGGCCCCGGCAGGACGCAGGACAGATAGCAGCGTGGCGGACCCCCGCGGAACGCCGCAGAGGGCCGCGCCGCGTGGGCCGGGGAGGGCAGGCCGCCAGCTGCGGAGGGGTGGGGGTGAGGGGGCGCTCCCCCACCTCCCTGCAGGCCGCTCCTGCTAACCTGTGTCTGTTTTCTCCCTCTCCCCTTCCCCGCCAGGGCTTACTTCAGGACCTTTGTCCCCCAGTTCCAGGAGGCCGCCTTCGCCAACGGGAAGCTCTAGGAGACGCCTGCGCTGAGAGGTGGAGGCAGAGAGGCTGGGGACGCCTCGGCCGGCCGCGTGTCTGCCGGCACGTGGGGGCCCCCTGACGGCCCCGACGGCCCCAACCCGCCCGGAGCCTCCCACTCCTGCTGACCCCCGTGCCACTGCCCAGCCCTCCCCTGCCATCCCCTCTGGCCTCCCTCGTTTCTTCCCTTCAGTAAATTGTGCGTCGCCAGAAGAAATAAAATCACGCATCCTGCCACAGTGTCTCGCCCGGGAAAGTTGAGTGACCGCCGGCGCTCACGCTTGTCCCCAGGCCTTTGTCCCCATGGCCTGGCCATGGCTGTCGTCGTCCCCCCCCCCATGTGATGCCCTCAAGCCACTCCCCCTTGGCATTCCTCCCCCCCCCCCAACACCCACCCCAAGACATTTTTAAGTTTGGAGACTCAGCCTTTTCCTTTTGACAGGAGCACTGTGTGTCCCTTCCCGTCCCCTTGGGGGCAGCCCTCCAGAGAAGAAGGTGCTGAGTGGCCAGACCCTTCACCCCAGTCAGACTCAGGACCGTGGGGACCTGTCCCCATCCTCTCTCCGGGCCCCTGAGCCATGGGGCACCCAGCCCAGGAAGAGGCCCTGTTGCCCACGCTATGGACAGGCCCCAAGTGCTCTGAGCCCTGACCTCAGCCCACCCTCCCACCCTCAGTCTCTGGGGAAGGGGCCCAGCACGTGGCTCACTGGGAAGAGCCGGACCCCAGCTCTTGCCTTCATCAGCCCCCTGGTTGTAGCCCATGTCCCCAGACACGGCCATGTGTGCCAAGTTCCCAGGACTGCACGCTGGCCCGTGCTTCCCTGTAGGGACCATGGAAATATTCTGGGGAGACGCAGGAGCACCCGGCTCTGGGTGTGGTCAGTGTGTGGGTGGAGAAGCCCCGTGCCCCCGGCCCCATGCCATCTCTGCCCTCCGAGGGAGCCCTGCCTCTCCGATGCCAGCCTTGGCCCCCATGGGCCACCCTCCGAGCCCTGGCACCTGGATCTCAGGCAGATCCCACAGCTGAGCTCGCTACCCTGACCCCAGCACACCCCCCAGCCCCGGCTGACACCGTCCCTCGGGCCACAGCTGCATGACCAGGGCACTCCCTCTGTCTGGACTCCTGGAGCCTGCCTCTCCCTGGGGGCACTCACCAGTGCTCAGGCCAGCCTGCACCAGGCTCGGGGAGATGGTCCCAGGGGCTGAGAGGTCCCCACGCAGCAGCCTGTAAGACAGACCAGACCCAGCCCAGCCTCTTCCCGCGCTGGGGCAGGACTTCCTAGGGCACAGGCGGCTCTTTCCACCCTGGGCCCTCCGCAGGAGCAGGGACGGTGCTTTCCCCAAGGACACTCGGCCCCGGCTAATGGGGGAAGAGTTCGGGTGATTTTCTTGGAGGGAACCGAATGGGAGAGTCAAGAAAGGACCTTCTCATAGTTCAGGCGCCAGGGATCCCAAGCCTGGGTTTGCTTTGTTTCCTATCCGCGCCTTACCCCCCAACAACACACACACACACACACTTGCATACATTCCCATTGTACATTCACATACACACTTTCTCTCACCCTCATACACACACACATACACATGCATACACACTCACACTCATACAGACTCACAGATGCAAACACACTCACATGCACACAAACAGACTCATACAGATACACACACACACTCACATAGACATGCACACATGCCCTCACACTCATACACACATACATGCAAACATCACATACTCATACACACATGTGCACACTCACATAACACTCACACACATACACACTTATACATATTCACACATAACAAATATAGACTCACTCATACACGTACACACACACACACACACACACACACATACACACACACACGTGGCAAGCTTCCACCCATTGAATTTTAATTTCATTAATAAAATATAGCGCTTTGTTAAACTACATGACAATTATCTTGTTCTTATATTACATATATAATCTTAATCTTTGCTTATTTAAATAAATATCTATAATGCAAAGAAAGATGGAAATATATCCATTTTGGTCCATTGACTGACATCTGTCTATATGCATTTACTTTATTTAAAAAATTTAAACCATGGATCAGTATTTGAACCCGGGACTTGGCTTTCTCCACGGACGTGCTCTAAGCATCCTCTAGGACCCTGGATGCTCACCATCTCTGAGCCTCTTCCTGTTCGTCCCCAACACTGTGACCGGTCTTATTCCTCCCCCAGGTTCTACTTCTGCACACACCAGGTACCTGTAGGGGTTGTGGCCTCTTCAGAAGTGGGTGTGGATTCTGTAGAAGTGGCCATGGTCTAAATGGCAATACTCCCCAAAGCATTGTACAAATTCAAGGCTATCCCTATAACGATACCCATGACATTCTTCAAAGAAATGGAGCAAACACTCGTGACATTCACTTGGATCAATAAGCCCCACGAACAGCTAAAGAATTCTTGGGAAAAAGAAAATAGGAGGAACCAATTTCCCTAACTTCAAACTCTACTACAAAGCACTAATAATTAAAACAGCATGGTACTGGAACAAAGGCAGAGCCACAGACCTATGGAACAGGGTTGAATATACTGACATCTCCCCGCAAACATATGATCATGTAATCTTTGATAAGGGGGCAAGAAAAGTGAAGTGGAGCAGGGAAAGGCTCTTTAAAAAAAAAAGAATAGTAGAAACACACGCCAGGAGGCTTGTTCCGTAGTTGGAAGCCTGCGTCAGGTGCTGGGGGAGAAGGTAGCTGAGATAGGGGAAAAGAGGCACTATGGCAATGAGAGTTAGAAATGATCACTCTGGATAAGAACTGCTTGCTGAACGTAGGTAAAGGAACAAACATGATAACACCTCAATGTATTGCAAACCATAATACCCAAATTGACAGAGAGAGAGAGAGAGAGAGAGAGAGAGAAGAGAAGAAAAGTAAAGTGAGGGATTGAGGAGGTGACAAGAAGGAAACTAGGGTCATTGGTGATGGAAATATACACTGGTGGAGGGTTCGGTGTTGGAACACTGTATGACTGAAACCCTATCATGAAGAGCTTTGTAACTGTGCATCTCATGGTGACTCAATAATAAATAAATAAACCACACGCACACACACACACACACACACACACACACAAAATCAACCTTGTATTTTATTCTCAGGGCTGCCTCTCTCATCCAGGCAAGGCTTGAAAAACCAGTCTCTGGCCAGGTAATAAAGGCTCCTTAATTTGAGGCAAAATTATGACTTTGTGTAATATTTTTGGGTCCCTCACCTATAACAGCTGTCTCTGGTGCCAGTCTTAATTTATATCTGAAAATTTATATCTGAAAACATTTATCTGTCCCTAGACACCCACACATTTGTGTGTTGTTTGTTTGTCTGGCTATTTACAGGTATTGGGGGGAAAAGACACAGAGACTTCATCTCACCCCCAGCCCCAACAACTACAAGAAAATACATGAAAGACCAGGGCTAGGGATCAGGGACCAGGTTCTCCAGAGACCAGGCACCGGGAGCTGACCACTGCCACCTCCTCTGCTCACCTACCCCCAGCAGAGAGTCCTTAGTAGGTCACCATCCCCCAGTACCACCCCACCGGGTGTAGCCCCAACACAACCTCCCTCCCCTCATTCATAATTATTGTTTTTCTTAGACTCAAACTATTTTTTATTGAATCACCCTGAGATACACAGTTACACAGTTGTTGGGTTTCAGTCAATGTTCCAACACCCGTTCTTCACCAGAGTACATTTCCCACCACCAATGTCCCCAGTTTCCCTCCCGCCACTCCTGTATAATTATTTTGAATGATCAAAGAAATGCAGGCAGAGACTCCATTTATTATTGGCATTCCAAGCCTGCCTGAGGGAGAGCCTTCCAAGCCTGAGGGCAAGGCCAGAGGGGTTTGTAGGACACACCTGCCTCTAGCCCCCACCCTGATTGGTCACAGAAAATAAGCCCTACATCTGGCAGCTTTCTGGTCCCAGAATTTTTAGGCACCAGCCTCAGGGGGTCCCATTGAACCAAATTTGGCATCACCAATTTGAATTACCCAATGTGGGCAGTTTCTGTGCCATCAGCTGGCATGTCCCATTCAACAGAATTCCAGGCTGACCAACCAAAGCGGTTTCAGCCCGACCTCAGGGTGCCCTATTCGGTTGAATTTGTAACCATCCACCATGGGGATACCCAACCCAGGCAGTTATAGTGCCAGACCCAATGGTGGAAATTGGGCCGAATTTGACACCGTGGGTGGGGGCAGGAGGTGTCCAATCATGGCTGTTTGGATGCTTACCCTAGGGATTGCATAATGGGCAGAATTTGGCTCCACTAGCCCCTGGGGGTCCAATTGTGGCAGTTTAGGTGCTGGCACCTGGGGTACCTGTTTAGTCTGAATTCAGGGCAGCAGGCCACTTAAGGGACAAACTGAGTCAGTTTTGGTGCCATCCCAGTGTTGGAAGATTGGGACCAACTTGGGGCTTCTGAACCTGGATTTCCCACTAGGAGCGGTATCAGTGATGGCCTTGGCAGTGTCCAATTTGGCTGAGTTCTGCACCTCTTACCCCCAGGACCCCAATCAGGGCGGATTCACTGCCAACAAAGTAAGGTGGCTGATTGGTCCAAATTTGGTACCAACGACCCCAGTGAGTCCCAATTAGGGTGGTTTCGGCACAGGCTCTGGAGGTGCCAATTATGCCAGATTCGGTGCTGCTGGATGTGGTAGTGCCCAAATGTGACGGTTTCAGCGCCAGTCCTGGGAGTGCCCAATCAGAGCGTTTAGACGCTGCCCAAATCGACCGAATTTATTGCTTCTGGCCTCGTGGTTGCCCAATCTGGTTGTTCTGGCGCCAGCCCTAGGAATTCTCTATTCGGTTGAATTTGGCACCATCGGTCATGGAGATGCCTAATTGGGGCGGTTACAGGGCCTGCCCAGTAGTGCCGACTTGGCCAAATTGGTGCCACGGGGCCCAGGGGTGCTCAATCAGGGGGCTATCAGTGTCTCACCTGGGATTGCTCTATTCGGCTGAATTTGGCAATGCCTGCAGCCCCCAGGGTGCTTAATCGGGCTGTTCTCATCACCTGCCCCAGGGGTGCATGATTGGTCTGAATTCAGTGCAGCCGTCCTGGTGGTGGTGCTTAACTGGGGTGGTTTTGTCACCAGCCCTAGAGGCTGCCTCATTCATCTGAATTAGACAACCTGACCTTCAGGATGCCCAATCAGGAAGGTGCTGGCACCAGAGGTGCCCCACTCGGCCAAATTCTGTAATGCCTGCCCTGGGGGTGCCAAATAAAGGCGGGTTCATCACTGGACCCGGGGGGTGCCCAGCATGACCGAATATGGAGCCTCAGCCCTGGTGGTGCCCGTCGTGGCAGTCTCGGGGGTGACTTGATACCACCAAACATGGTGCCGCCAGCCTGGGAGTGCCCTGTTGGTGCCATTTCAGCGCCGCCCCAAAAGGGTTATGATTCAGCAGAATTTGGTGCCACCAGTTCTGGAGGGTGCCAGTCACGGTGTTTATGAGCTGTGCCCTAGTGGTGCCTGGTTTAGTCATATTTGGGAACCTCGGCCCAGAGATGATCATTTGGGTGCCTGATTGGATCGAATTTGGTGCCACCAGTCCCGGGGTGCCCGAATGGGGATGTTTTGTTGACAGTCTTGAGGTGGACAATTTGGCTAAATTTGGTGCCCCGGCCCCTGGGGTGCCCAATCAGGGTGGTTTCAGCGCTGGCCTCAGGTGTTCGTTTTGGAGGATTTTTGCACCGCCGGCTGCTTGGGTGCCAGTCAGGATAGTTTTGTTGGAGCCCAGAGCCAAGGGGGTGCCCCATCAGGATAATTACTGTGCCGGTATTAAGGGTGCTGATTTGGCAGGATTCTTCCACCCGGCCCCCAGGGGTGCGAGATCACGGCAGTTTCAGCGCCGGCACCGGCAGGGTGTCCAGTTCTGCCAAATTTGGTTTCACGTGTCCCGGGGCTGCCCAATCTGGCCGTTTCACAGTTGGACTTGGTTGTGCTCGGAATGGCTGAATTTGGAGCCTCTGGCCCTACCCAACAGGGAAAGTTTCAGCCGGATCCTGAGATTCCCCATTCAGCTGAGCTTTGCTCCCCGGTCCCTGGGGTGCACACTGGGGGCGGTTGGTGTCCGATTCGGCTGGGGAGGCTCAAAGGGGGCGAGTTCGGTGAGAGTAGTTAGGGTGCCCAAACCCACCGAACTCAGTGCATTGGCCAACCAAGGCATTTTCGGTGCTGGCCCCCGGGGTGCCAATTTTGTCCGAATTTAGTACCACTGGCCCCCGCAGTGCCCAAAAGGGGAGGTTTCAGAGCCTGCCCTTACGGTGCCTGATTGGGCCAAATTCAGCAACACCAGCCAGAGAGTGCCCAGTTGCGGTAATTTCGGCGCCAGCACCCTCGATGCCCAATTTGGCAAAATTCGGTGCTAGCAGTCCCAGAGATGCCCAATCGGGTCGGTTTGGGCGCAGGCACTGGGGATGCACCAGCGGCCAGCCCTGGGGGTCCCCAATTGGGGCGGTTCTGTCACCAGTCGCAGGGATGCACGCTTCAGCAGAATTCTGCGCCTTCAGGGGGTGTCCAATTGGGTTGGTTTTGGCATTGGCGTCAGAGGTGGCCGACTCAGCCAAATTCGTCGCTGCCGAATCCAGGTGGGACTAACAGGGCCAATTTTAGCCAGGCACAGGAAGTGCCCAATTCAGTACTATTTGCCACTGGTGGCTCTGAGGGTGCTCAATCAAGGTGGTTTGAGAGCCGCCCCGGGGGTGCTCAATTTGACCGAATTGGGAGCCACCGACCCTGGGCGTGCCTAACCAGTGTGGTTCCATCACTGGTGCCCAATTTGGTGGAATTTGGTGTTACTAGCCCCCAGTGTGCCCAAAGAGGCAATTTGGGGATGGGGGGGGGGGTTGGACATGGCCCTGGGAAGACCAAATGGGCCAAATTTGGAGCCACTGGCCCCAGGTATGCCCACTTGAGGCAGTTTCAGTGCCAGCCCTTGGGTGCTGGATTTGGCCAAGTTCAGTGCAGCTGGCTCAGGGGATACCTAATTAACCATCATCGAAAAGGCAGATTGGTATTTGGAGAGAACGTCTGCAGAGTACTCTGGCTTAAAGGAAATATTCTCTGGACGGCGTATTAATCCCATGAGAGACAAGAACTAAGAGCTGTTTTTTTTTTTTTAAAAAAAAAGGCCTTGTTCTCTCCAAATGACTGTATGTGTACAGAGAACAAAGAACATATACATAGAACCAGTTTAGATGTCCACTTAGAAGTCCCTTGGCCTAGAGCAGGCTTGAGAGCAAGCCTGTCTCTGTCTTTTTGCTGACATTCTCCTCAGTAAGTCTCTGGTTTCAACTATCCTGGTCAGACTAGTGACAGCGTATGCAGCCAGCCATGAGTTTCTCTATAGATTAGGCTGCTTACTTACAGTCGGTAAGCCAAGTTGACCCGGATTAACTTCTAAATCAAACCTATTAAAATACATTTATTCAATCACTTTTGTAGACCTAGAATCTGATTCTTACTAAAAGCTAGTTACAGAAACATGCTTTTCTCTCCACCCTCACTTTAAATTTGCCAGGTGGCTTAACAAACCTGATTTGTTCTTTTGCATAAACACAAGAAGATTAGAGGACTATTCACTTGGGAACCCATTAATTACTGACTGGTTCTGGAAATTGGTTAACACAGGGCAGGAGACACACCAATAATGGCATTTAATATTTTACCTGTCACACAGAGCTACACCAGGCTCGGCTGTTTTGAAAATGTGAAGATCAGGTTCCACAACGATCTGGAGGTAGCCTTCCGCCTGCGGATGAGCTAGAGGTGACCTTGGGTCTCTCACTTTCTGTAGGAGTGTACTGACAGAACACGGTCCATTCCATCCCTTCTTCAGGGCTGAGAGAGATCCTGGTGTCCAGGTTTTTCTTGACGCTGAGAGCAGGGCTGAGGTGGGGTCAGTGAGATAGGATTCCTCCGCACCTTGCAGACCTACAATTTCCTCATTTTCCACAGCAGAATGGGTATCCACTCTTTTCTTGAGTTGGCCTTCCTCTAGGGCTCCCCTGAAGCACCTGTTAAATATCTGCTCCTATTATTTAACTTTGACTCTGTTTCCCTAGAAAAGGGCTTTGGGGTTCCACAGATGTCTTTCCTGTTTGCATGGCAGACCCAATTACAGAAAGGAAAGAATTTAATCTGGATTTATGAAAACCAACATAGTGCCATGAAGTGTCAAAACCATATTAAAGGTGCAAAGAAGAGGCGCCGGAGCTATAGTACAGTGGTTAGGGCATTTGCGAACATGGCCGACCTGGGTTCAATCCCTGGCATCCCATATAGTCCCCCCAGCACTGCCAGGAGTGATTCCTGAGTGCAGTGCCAGGAGTAACCCCTGAGCAGCACTGGGTGTGACCCAAAAAGAAAAAAAAAGGTGCAAAGAAGAGAGAAAACTGAATAGTTCACTTTATTCAGAATGAAATGTAATGGACCCATTTGCTGTGGGTCCTAGTCAGAAGAAGCATTAACATTTGTACAGATAAAATAAACAGTTTAACATCAGGTCTGACTCATTTAGTTCCATGTTGAAAACCTTGAGTTACAATTATTTAAGTGCACTATAATAGGAGTCCATCATTAAGATCTGTAGAGATATAGCAAACAGATCTGCATC
>JAOXYA010383842.1:0-17910 GCA_028565675.1 Sorex palustris
TTGGGTTTCGATTATACAATGATCAAATACCCATCCCTCCACAAGTGCCCATTTTCCACCACCATGGATAATATCCCCCTCCATCACCCCCATCCCCCAAATACAAAGAAAAAGAAAGAAGAGAAAAACAGGAGGGCATGTAGGCATCCGTGGCTCACAACTCGGGGGGGGGGGGGCGGGCTGCAGTGATCTGCTGTGGGTCGGACACTCGCTAGGCTCTGTGATTCCACCCGTGTCCATTCACGTCCACTCTCATTTTCCTAGACCCCATGGGTCCTGCAGTGGAAATGTTTCTTTACAAAACCTGCTATTATTGGGGGTCGGAACACTAGCACAGTGGGGCAGGCATTTGCCTTGCGCATGGCCAATCCCTGGCATCCCATAGGATCCCCTGAGCAATACCAGAAGTGATTCCTGAGTGCAGAGCCAGGAGTTAGCCCTGAGCACTGCCAGGTATGGCTTTCCCTTTAAAATAAAATGAAAGTTACTACTATTCCCCCTTTTCACTCTTGAAAGACTTCTCAAACTCATAGCATGCAGAGGAACTGGTTTTATTTTGTTAATTTTCTAAGTACAGAATTTAATTCTATTTGTAGGAAAGGCATCCTCTTAAATGGGACAATTATTCATTATTATTCAAATCGGTCTCCTTGTCTCTTGGTATTCTAAAATGTCCTCGAAGACATTTTAATGGCGAATAATGTGTGTCCCTGTATTATGTTGGTAAGTAGTTCCTCTTGGGGACTAGTAAATTATTCACATTCCTGCCCTCAGAAATAAATCATCCACTCTGGAAAATTCTTTCCCCAAGTCCTTGGAGCTGACCAGGACAGCTGAGACACAGCAGTTTCCTATTTTCATTTTCAATTGTGCTCATTATCCCCCAAATTAATTCCCAGTGAAAAGAAACAGAAGATGTCAGTACAGTCCTTTAGGATAAAGATGCCACGACAGATGCGCTGCAGAGACCAACCGTGGCCCTCACGCTGGTTAGTAGTGGGAAGACACGCTCTGTGGGCAGCAATTCGGTCTGCTTTAAAAGCCCTGGAACCCCCAAGCTGGGGATCTACAATACCAATCATTTTTTGCACACACAGGTCAATGTGCGTTCTTCTCTTTCTTCCTTTTTTGGAGTCCTGGGGATCTACCCCAAAGCCTCATGCTCTGCTTCCTAGCCAGAAGTCAGCACCTCAGCATCCCCGGGCGGAAATCAACATCTCAGCATCCCCGGTGGGCAGGAGTGAACATCTCTGCATCTGTCTAACAGTGCTGGTCCCTTCCTATTGCTCAATGCTCTCTGCCCGTATTAGCGATTGTATTAATATTTTTTGTATATTATGCACAGGCTACATATTATATTTGTACTTGCCTCGAAGTGAATCATCTCTCCAGAGTATGTTTTATCCGTAAACACACTTTAGCCATAGATGCTTAAAAAAAAAAAAAAAAGGAATCCCACGGGGACTGGAGAGACAGCTTAGAGGTGGGAGCTCATGTATTGCACACACGAGGCCCGGTCTGATCCCTGGCACCACCACATGGCCCCCGAGCACAGCTGGGTGTGACCCTGGAACACTGAGCTTGGAGCACCACTGGGCATGTCCCTGAACAGAAAGGAAGACCCAGATTCATCAACATGCCAAACACGTCAGGAAAGCACTCCTTCCAGCCAATAGCCCACCCGGCATCTGTGATGGTTATGATGTCAAGGAGCAGAAACGGAGGGATGGGCACCCTTCCTTGGCGCCCACCCTGCTCCCCCGAACCGTCATGGGCACTTACCGAGCGGCAGGAAGGCGAGGCGGTTTCCCGCCATGGAGAGCTCGCTGAGGCTGGGCAGCTGGCAGAGCCGGCGAGGCACGCACCGGAGCCGGTTGCGGTCGGCAGTGAGGCACTGCAGAGAGAGGCAGAGGTGGAGCCGTTCGGGCAAAGCTAGCAAACGGTTGGCAGAAAGGTCGAGCGTCTGCAGCTCCTTCAGCTCACCAACCTCTACGACCAAAACCAGAACGAGAAAAGTCGCATCCTGAGCCCAGGACTCTGCAAGGCACGCACGCGCAAGCCCGAGGCAGCGCGGGGGACGGTCCCGGCAAGGCGCACGGCAGCCAGGTCCAGCAGTGGCCAGGTCTGGACGCCAGGGCCACACTGGCTAGTAATGCAAACTGTCAGGTGTCTACGTGAGAGTCTGCCAGAATGTTCCAGCACAAAGGAAGTGTGTGGGCCTGGACAAAGGCAGTGCTCAGGGCTCACTGCTGGCAGGCTCAGGGGGACCCTATGGGATGCCGAGGATTCAACCCAGGTAGGCACGAGCAAGGTAAATGCCCTCCCTGCTGTCTGAGCACTCTGCCCCGGATTCTGCTTCTGGAGGAAGCAGAAGTTGGTTTCAAGAGTGAGAAAAAAGATGGTTCCCATCCCTTCCAGGTCCCTGGGTTTTCTGAGTTAACTTTCATCTAAGTAGACAGAGATGGAGACGACGAAGACTAGTTTGGCAAGGTTGAAACTCAGTTATCATATGAACTAAGTTAAAAATGAAAACTCTCAGTCCAAAAAAAAAAAACCAGATTATCTTTGGGGAAGTTTTCACTATAGTGAAGGGTTAAGGCTCTAGTCATGCACCCCATGCGCCCTGTTTGAAGCTGAGCATCGCTGATGGTCCCCAAACACGCTGAGGGGTGACTCCTGACCACAGAACCAGGAAGGGATCCCGAGCACCACTGGGTGTGGCCCCCCCAAACCATAACCAATAATAAGCAAAACACCAACTATCAGAAGATAACATTTGTAAATATTGTTCAGACCTGGACAATATTTTCTGCTTGTTTGATTTGGGGGCATACTCAGCAGTGCTCAGAGCTTACTCCTGGCTCTGAACTCAGGAATTATTCCTGATGGTGCTTGGGGGACCCTATCGGATGCTGGGCATCGAACCTGAGTCAACTGTGTGCAAGGCAAGCACTCTACCAGTTGTGCTATCTCTACGGCCCCAGGTCTTTGGGGGGTTTGTTTTTGGACCACCCCGATGATACTCAGGGGGCGCTATGTGGTGCCAGGGATGGAACCTGGGTCAGCTGCATGCAAGACCAGTGCCCTCCTCACTGTACTATCTCTCTGGTCCTTTCTTCTTCTTTTTAAAATATCAAATACACAGTGTCTCTAAAACTCTTTGGCTCCTCAGAGTATAACTGCACCAACTGCCACATGGTAATTACTTGTCCCAAGTCTAAAAATAATGCAAGAGTGCCAGTTTCCAGAGGATGACACCCGGCAGGTCCCCTTTAAATCACCGGTCTCTGCAGAGGCATGGACTTAACCTCAAATTTATGCGGGGGACGGGAAGGAAGTTGCCCACCCGGGCCAAGCCAGTGACCACACAGTCCATCACACGCCAGGGTGTTTTCAAGCAGAGGCTTTTTCCGGGACCGCTAAAAAAAGCTCCCATTTGAGTCCAGAGCACGCCAGGTTGGGGAGGGCACACGGAGAAAGAAAAGACAATACTTCAGTGTCCAAGTCCATTGGGCAGGTAAACAGAAGTTATTCTTCTTGGGATCCATTCCCTTGCTCTGTGAGTTAGAAAGAATTTTTTCCCAGATGCTACTTATCTGCTCTGCAAATTTGCCTCAAAGAAATAAAAATCAACAGAAGGGGCTGGAGAGGCAATACAGGGAGTTGAGGTGCTTGTCTTCAATGTGGCTGAACCTGGTTCAATCCCCAGCACCACCACTGATCCTTGAGGAAGCCCCAAGTACCGCTGGGTGTGGTCTCCCCAAAGGAATGAACTGTATGTAGACAGTATTATAATACTATTACAATATAATGGCAATATCACTGTCACTGTCCTCCCGTTGTTAATGGATTTGCTCGAGTGGGCCCAGTAACGTCTCCACTGTGACAATTGTTACTGTGTCTGGCATATCAAATACGTCATGGGTAGCTTGCCAGGCTTTGCCATGCGGGCGAGATACTCTTGGTAGCTTGCGGGGCTCACCGTGAGGGGCAGAGGAATCAAACTTGGCTCGGCCATGTTGGCTGCTTGCAAGGCAAACGCCCTACCTGCTGTGCTATCGCTCCAGCCCAATGGCAATATGATAATCATAATAGTATAATGATATAATAGTAATATAGTAGAATGGTAATGTGATAATCATACTCGCAATACATTATTATAAAAGTAATAATCTCATTATAGTATTATATACTATACGCGTACAGTTTATTTGTATACATAGGGTTTTTTTTGTTTGTTCTGGGGGCCACACCCAGCAGTGCTCAGGGCTTACGCTTACTCCAGGCTCTGTGTTTGGGGATCACACCTGGCGGGGATTGGGAGACCCTACGGAGTGCTGGGATCTCTGTCCAGGCCCACAGAAGAGCTTACTTAACCTTAGGCATACGCCTTTGAGGATAACTCACTTGGAGTAACGAAAAGTGCCTTGACGTTAGGAATGAGTATGGGTATGTGGGTGGGAAAGACCAGTCTAGACCTTACTTGGTCTGCTGGAAGAGTCACAAAGGGTCTGCAATGGCCTTCTGTTTTTTAATTTTTATTTTATTTTATTTTGCGTTTTGGGTCACACCCAGCAATGCTCAGGGGTCACTCCTGGCTCTGCACTCAGGAATTACTCCTGGCGGTGCTTGGGGGACCATATGGGATGCCAGGGATCGAACCCAGGTCAGCTGCATGCAAGGCAAATGCCCTACCTGCTGTGCTATCACTCCGGCCCCAGTTTTTTAATTTTTTTAAATTTTATTTAGTTTTATAAATTTTATTTTAGTTTTATAAATCTGCTCACAATAACTTATTACATTCAATATTCCAACACCAAGCCCACCACTTTACACCTACCTTCCCACCACCATTATTTCAAAGTTTACCACCACCATCCAAGCCTGCCCCCAAAGCAGGCCCTAAATAATTTTTTTAAATTTCTTGTTATAAATATTCCACCAAAAATGATCCCAAAAAGTTTCCTTAGAGGAAATGTGTAAAGATTGTTGTATCTCACCCTGACCCAGTAAGCCCTTATATGAGATTACTAACAGGTCATTACACGGTGAGGCTTATGTGCGATATATATATTTTTTATTTTTTTTTGCTTTTTGGGTCACACCCAGCGAGGCTCAGGGGTTACCCACTGGCTCTGCACTCAGGAATTACTCCTGGCGGTGCTCGGGGGACCATATGGGATGCTGGGAATTGGACCTGGGTGGGCCACGCTCGAGGCAAACGCCCTACCCGCTGTGCTATCGCTCCAGCCCCCCCTCCCCATTATTTTTATAGAGATTGGTTGCCTTCTACTTTACACCTCATCAAAAGTGGTGTGCTACTCTTGGTATATCAAGTGGCAAATGTGGCCATGCACCAGGAATTCTAAAATTTTAAATAGGTTCATTGGCCTTCTGGCAGGATACAATCGAGTGTGGGGGGGGGGCAATTTTCCTGTGGGGGGGTTCAGCGTGTTGTCCCTCTTCACCTTGTCTCTCTGTTGCTGCTATGTGCTGACTTCTATTCCTTTTCCCCACAAGGGCAGTGATGCGTGAAACACATCTAAGGCCTGGAGTTACACAGGTGCTGGGGGAACAGGCAGAGGAACCTAGTCACCAATTACATTGTCCCCAAGGGAAAATGGGTCTCAAATTCAATAAGGATCACAAATACAACTTTTGTTTGGTTTGGGGGTCACACCCAGCGATGCTCAGGGGTTACTCCTGGCTCTGCACTCAGGAATCACTCCTGGAGGTGCTTGGGGGACCACATGGGAGGCCGGGATCAAACCAGGGTCGACTTGTGCAAGGGAAACATCCTCCTTGCTGGACAATCGCGCCGGCGGCCCTAAATAAGATTTCTTACATCCTAAGTGGCCCTTCAGAGTTTTATGATCTAGATCCAAGCTCTGCTTGACCATACAGGACATAGAATACCTCCGCGGCTCTGGTTGTACCCAACTGCAAGGAATCACAAAGAAAAGAAGATGAAGGGAAGGAAGATACTCAAGAAAATCTCCTCACCACGCATGGATGAATAAATGGATACATGGATGAATAAAGGCACTAGGTGGCAACCTTGCCAATGAATTCCCAACAGGACTTTTCATATGTTCAAGAAGTGACTTCAAAAACGAAAGAAAAAAAAAAGGAGCAATCATACTGCTTTTGCATTCTGCCTGATGGTTTCATGTGGCTGCTGAAACACACATGAAGCCTTCGATGTCCTTCACTGGTGATTAGCCACGACTCTCTTGACTCTCAGACCAAAAAGTGTATGTGGCGTCCGAGGGCCCTTATAGTTTGCCACCAGGAAGGTCGCACGCGGCAAGCAAAAGTTGTCTACTAGTCTTCTTATGCGGCAGTTAGAACTAACAGCTAGCATGGGCAAGTGAGAGACGTTTTCTCTGGGATCTATTCTGCCATAGAGATTTAAAACCATTTGTTCTGAAGCTTCTCATCTTTCTGATTGCTCGTGGCAGTGCCCACATCGCTCAGAAAAGTTCTTTTTTGTGCAAGATTCACGGTGGCCACGTGGGGCCACGCCTGGCTGGATGCGGCATTGCAGGGCCGGGTGTACTTCACAGACCTCTGAGACACGGCTCCCCCCTCTTCTGCTGAAACAGCACAGTGGGAATTTGAGGGTCTGGCCTGAATGAGACCCACTGGACGTCCATTATGGACCGAATTAACAAAGTGTTCAAAGGCCCCTCGGTAACAGTAAGTCACAAGAACAATGAAAAGAACGGGCTGAAAGAAAAGCACAAGAAAACCGAGCAAGCGCATAAAGACTCCCAAGTAGATCAAAACCAACAGTTCAAGACGACTTGGGCGCCCACAGTTACTCCCCTTTCAGAATCACGCTGGTTGCAAGCAAAGGGGCCAGGAAAATGAACAGCGCCGAATTAAATTCTGTTCTGCTTGTCCTATTTATTATCTGATCCAGCAGTTTCATTTAAAAAAAATAATAAAATAAAAAGGAAATCATGACAAAACACCCCAAAAGCAAGCTTAAAAAGTGCCCATCTTTGCAGGCCAGAGCAAGAGTCCAGCAGGGAGGGCGTCTGCCTTGCACGCAGCTAACCTGGGTTCAATCCCGGACACCCCATAGCTCCCCTGAGCCGGCCAGGAGATTCCTGAGCACAGAACCAGGAGTAAGCCCTGAGCAAAGCCACCCATGTGGTCCCCCAAACCAAACAAAACAGTGCCCCTCCTTAATGGGTATGCAAACATGGCCAATATTTGTAACCACAGCTGAGACCAGCTTCACCCACCACTAGAGGAGCATTTACTCCAACTAAGCCAACAGGAACCAGTGCAGAGCTGCGTCCTCAGGGCAAGTAAGTTTAGGAAAACAGTTCTCCAAACCCTAGAGGCCCACAGGAACCTACTCCCACACACCAGTGACTGTGCACCGGTCCGCCCTGTCCACACTACGTTTTCTTGATTGTTTGGGGGTCACACCCAGTGATGCTCAGGGCTTACTCCTGGCTCTGAGCTCAGGGATCTCTCCTGGTGGTGCTTAGGGGACCTTATGGGATGCTAAGGATCGAATCCGGGTCAGCCATGCGCAAGGCAAGTGCCCTCCCCACTATGCTATCTCTCCGGCCCCAGCACAGTACTTTTTGTTTTTTTCTACGGACAATGTATAGAAAGTCTGACAAGTGCTGAAAAATAAAATTAGTTTTTTTTGTTTCAATACTATGATAAAATTGTAAACATTTAATTCACCTATTGATTTTTAATTATTACTGATAGAGTTTAGGCATATGTTTTCTGTAGCATTAATGTTTATGGTCTCAGTATATGTGACCAACAGAAGATTAACTGAAGCTACTGAAAGAATGAGTCCCTACTGTGTGTCTCTTGAAGGAGGGGTGGTTTGGAACCATTAACCCGGGTTCAGAGAACAGGAGTAGGATGCTTTGAATGCCTCACAAACTAGAAGAGAAAGTGGTTTTAAAAAAAGAAAAATAATTTTTTTTTTTTTGTGTGTGTGTGTGTGTGTGTGTTCCCCTTGTCCAGGGGGTTACTCCTGGCTCTACACTCGGGAACACTCCTGGCAGGCCCGGGGGACCATACGGGATGTCAGCAATCAAAACAGGGTGGGTGGTGTGCAAGGGAAGTGCCCTCGTGTGTTCCTATCTCCCAGGCCCTGAGAAAGTGATTTTTAGTCCATACACAACACAACCCCATGGACAAATGTGGCAGGAGATGAACAGACACTTCCCAAGGAAGCCAGATGGATGGCGAACAGGCTGATGGAAAAGGGGTCATTATCACTCATGACAGGAAAAGTAAATCCAAACATCCAGATGCCACATCGCACAGCCTGAGGTTGGCGCCGACCCCAACGTCTGGAAACAACCACTGCTGCTGAGACTGTGGCGACAAAGCATCTCATCAACAGGTGGTGGCAACGTCACCCAGATCCGTTACATGGAGATTTCTCAAAATATAAAAGGGAATAAGACCCTGGGCAGCTACCCCCAAATACAAAAACATTCATTTGACTGGACATACACAGGGGCCAGAACGATAGTCCAGCAGGGAGGGCGTTTGTCTTGTTTGCGGACAGCCCCGGTTCCACCCCCAGCTTTCCAGAGTGCAGAGACAGGAGAAAGCCCTGAGCATTGCTGGTCCCCAAATCAAATGTTATTTTTTTTAAAGAAAGATATGCACCCCTATGTTCACTGCTGCACTCGACCCATCCCCAAGACAAGGAAACCAGCCAAATGCCCAATGATGGTAAACAAATCAAGAAGCTGGTACCACCCAACAGTATCCCACTTGGGAACGGCCCAGCTCTACAGCTAATCTCAAGAGACAAGGAGCTGCTGACCCTCCCCGACTTCCCAGATAGACCAATCTCCAGGCACTGGGGTGTTCTCGGATTGGGGGGCGAGACTGCCACAAGGGACTCCTCACCACTACCAGAAACCCTACAGCTCAGCTCCGGAAGAACATGATTCCACGACCTTTCCCAGGTAGGCTGACCGGGGCTGAGAGCTCTGGGCCTCCTCAGGATGGGGCGGGCAGACCCCCTCCTGCCTGAAGGCCCAGCAGCCCAGTCACACCCAACACCCTCTGCCAGAGAAACGCAGCTGCACAGCTGAACTTCATCAAGTGCCACCCCCCCCCACTGGGTGCAGCTCACAGCTCCTGGCCTGCGCAGCCGCATACGTGGCTGTACAACCCCTCCAAATTCCCTAGTACTGATGGCAAATCTGATGGGAAAGCTGCCTAGAAGCCCAGCAGGCTCAGTGAACGAAAATAACACGGAAGGTTCAACAGCACCAAGCAGCCCAGTCAATCCTCGGATGAAGACGTCAGTGACACCACCGAGAAACAGCACAATCAACACAAAGTGACTTTTACCGATCTATTTCCTGGTATTCCCATTTGCTGTTGTGTTGTAACAAATTATGAAGCAAATGTGTTAGTGCCTGCATGGGGACAGGATGGGGTGGTGGGTGGGAGACTGGGGGGACCCTGGTGGAAGGTCACATGGTGGTGGGGTTGTGATTGGAACAGTGAATACCCGAAAACAAATGTATGATGAACAACAAAAAAATTGTGTGTAGAGACAACAGAAAACCATGCAGCTCTAAGAAAGAAGAAAAATCAGACAATTTGCAGCAACATGGATGGAACTAGAGATCAGGCTGAGAAACGTCAGAACGGGACAGAGACAGAATGATCTCTCGTGTGTGGGACTAAAAGATCCATAGCAAGGGGGCAGCAAAGGGCCACAGATCCACACAACTGAGTTATTGGGGTGGGGGAACTGAAAGAAAGATGCTTTGGGGTCCTTGGGTAAGGGAGGTGGGTACACGGATGATGGGTGAGGTGTTGGAATCATGGACCCAGGAAATCACAGAAGCTCAATCAAAACATTTCTTACTAAACAGAGAAGAAAACTCTGCATACTGACCTAGGCTCTGCGCTGCAGACATGAGGCCAAGGGTTCGATCCCCGGCACTGCCCACATGTGCCGAGTATGGTGCACCACCCCGAAGCTAGGATGTCCCCTGTGGCTCTGCCAGTGCCCAGGTCCTGGTGAGCACCACTGCCACGAAAACAGCCAAACACAAGAACAACGGCTTCACAGCAAATTGGGCTTCCAAACTCTGCCATCAGTGTGGGCTTAGAAACAGAACACTGTGCCCACAGACCTGATTCCACGCTGGATTTTGAATATCAACTAGGAAAACTGAAAGGATCATCTTGGGGGTGGGGGTAGGGTGTGGGGGGGATAGAATCCCATAAAGGTGACAGAAGTGAGATCATGAAACAGCAGTGAACGTTGATGCTGGGTTTGGCAGCCAAGAATGTATTTTGAAACCTACTGAAGAAACTTGAGCACAGGGGTTGGGGGGCAAGCAACAGCACAGCGGGTAGGGCATTTGCTTGCACGCGGCCAACCCGGGTTCTATCCCCAGCATCCCATAGGGTCCCCTGAGTCCCGCCAGGAGTAATTCCTGAGTGCAGAGCCAGGAGTAACCCCAGAGCACTGCCGGGTGTGACCCCCAAAACCAAATAACAACAACAAAAACCCCTCAGGGGCTGGAGCAATAGCAGTGGGAGGGTATTTATTTGTCTTGCAGCAGTGGCTGATCCGGTTCGATCGGTTCGATCCCCCAGCATCCCATATGGCCCCCTGAGCACTGTCAGGAGTGATTTCTGAGTGCAGAACCAGGAGTAATTCCTGAGCATTGCCAGGTGTGACCCGAAGAGAAGAAGGAAAAAAACCCTTTAGCATTAACTGTAGTTGAGAAAAATAAGACTCCTATTGACATTACTAAACAAACTTTCTGGGCAGAGTCACGGCTAATCCGAGCACCATCTGATATACAATACTGAGGCCAGCACTAGTAACCCAGCCACCAGTGTTTTCACTTGGAAATCTCTGTACCTGAAGACACCAAGGAAAATACAAGATTTTCCATGTTTTATACATGTTTTTGGAGGGGAGAGTCAAACTCAGCATGGTGAGTGTGACTCCTGGCTCTGTGCTCGGGGGTCACGGCTAGCAGGGCTTGAGGGACCTGATGTGGGGCTGGGGATGGAACCTGGGTGGGTCAGCCGTGTGCAAGGCAAAAGCCCTCCCTGCTGGACTATCTCTCAGGCCACTGGATGTAATTTTTATTTTACTTATATTTGGTTTTGAGGCCACACCCAGCAGTTCTAAGGGGCTCCTCCTGGCTCTGCACTCAGGAATTACTCCTGGTGATGCTCGGGGGACCCTATGGGATGCTGGGAATGGAACTCAGGTCAGCCGTGTACAAGGTCAACACACTCCCTGCCGTGCTATCACCCTGGCGACTGAACATAGTTTTTCTTTTATTTTTTTATTGCTTTTTTTGGGGTCACACCCAGAGATGCTCAGGGGTTCCTCCTGGCTGTTACTCAGGAGTTACTCCTGGCGGTGCTTGAGGGACCATATGGGATGCCAGAGATTGAATCTGGGTCGGCCGCGTGCAAGGCAAACACCCTATCCACTGGACTATTGCCCCGGTCCCTGAACATAGTTTTTAAACCACAGGACTCGTAGTTTTTCCTTCGTGGGGTTGATACGTCTAATCTGTAGTATTTTTATGCCACTGACACTGGCTGGCATGACCTCATCAGTTACTGTCATTCCACTTGGATATCCCAAAAAACAGGTCAGTAGGCCCAAAAGATACTCAACAGAAACATATCCCAGGGCTGGAGAGACACAGCAGGAGAGCACTGGCTTTCACCCCTC
Source organism: Sorex palustris (assembly GCA_028565675.1). Lineage (NCBI taxonomy): Eukaryota > Metazoa > Chordata > Mammalia > Eulipotyphla > Soricidae > Sorex > Sorex palustris. Next base: position 11,729 of record JAOXYA010383842.1, read on the forward strand.
CAACCCAGGTTCAATTCCCAAGCAGGGCCACAGGGCATGTGGGGACTCCGGTAGGTACGCCCCACAGGACACCTGGGCAGAAGGGACACCTCCAGCCCTGACCCTTCAAGTCCACTACCCAAACTCCAGCCCGAGTTCCTGGGAAAAGAGCGTCCAGGGGCCTCCGTGTCCTCACTGTCAAGAGAAGGAACAGTGCAGCTGCTCTGGGCACTGAGCAAGAACCGTCACTGTGGGCTGCTGTGAAATCCAGAATGGACAGAGCTGGAGGGGCCCCACTATGCAGGGAGGGGCTCAGGGAGGATGGGGGACACTTATCCACAGCCTTCAGGTCTGTCTGGCACAGACAGCCGGATACAAACTGTCCTGCCGAGACACATGCACCAGAACCCGTCAGATAGACCCAGGAGGATGTACCACACATCAGGTTACCTGGAGGCAGGAACCGCAGCTGGTTGTTGGCTAAGCGAAGGTGCCGTAAAGCCCTCAGGTGACCGATTTCTGGGCAGACAATTTCTAAGGCATTGTCGCTGAGATCCAAACACTGGAGTTTGACCAGGGACCCTATGGCTTCAAAGAAGGCAAAGGTCAAACAAAGCTGACTCGAGCCAGATGCACAGCTCAAATGAGGTACCACAGTCCAACTCAAAATGCTCTATTAGTACTAATTAACAATGATATTAATAAATTCATATTAATAAAGAGAATGCTATTTTAATATTAACATCTGTCTCCAGTTTGAGCTCTTTTTTTTTTTCCATTTCATGAGCAACTGAAACTAAAAATTTTTTGTTTTGGGCCACACCTGGTGATGCTCAGGTTCTTACTGCTAGCTCTAAACTCAGGGGACCCTCTGAAGTGCTGGGAAGTGATACCGGGTCAGCTGCATGCAAGGCAAGCACCCTACCCACTGTACTATTGCTTTAGCCCTCAAATTCAATTTTATGTCAGTGCTCTAACCTGTACTTCGATCTGAAATATAATAACAAATGAAGACAAATAAAAAAAACAGTAAATCAATACAAAAGCCGGGGTGCTAAATGATTCATGAAACAATATATGACAGTCTTTTTTAGATCTACCCCATTTAACTTGTTTTATTACACTTGGATTTGGTCATTTTATTATTTGCCAAATAACTCACCTAATAATAATTTGCCTATCACCCTAAGCATTGCAGGCCTGTTACTTCTTAACCAATTACTAATGAGGGGAGAAATGTTTTAAAATTAATAAAGTTGCTATGAATCAAGTTAACTTTAAGGTCCTTTTATATTGGCAGAGTTTGAGTTGATTTCTTTCTCAACCTCTTCCTCTAGTTCCTTTAAAATTATTCAGGTTTTCTAAAATACACTGATTGGATAGAAAAAAAAATCTCTGATACCCCAACTAAATTAGTTTCAAAGAAACAAAATTATTCTATTTTATTTTTATTTATTTTGCTTTTTGGATCACACCCAGCGATGCACAGGAGTTACTCCTGGTTCATGCACTCAGGAATTACTCCTGGCGGTGCTCGGGGGACCATATGGGATGCTGGGAATCGAACCTAGGTCGGCTGCATGCAAGGCAAACGCCCTACCTGCTGTGCCATTGCTCCAGCCCCCTATTCTACTATTTTAAAGCACAGCTTACACAAAATTAGGGGAAAACTAAAAATTGAAAGTGTTTTTTTTTTTACCTTCTGGAATGACAACAATGTTATTTGAGTGAAGGTACCTGTGGGGAAGGAAGAAAAAGATGCTGTTACACTCACTTTGCTGGATCATCAGTTTATAAAACATCTACTCAGAGAAGTTTTCGAACACACAAGAACTAAAACTCTCTTAAACAATCTAAGTACATACAAAATGAATAACCCACAACTAATAAAAGCTTGAGGAACAACTTTGTGCTGGAATCTAGATACTAAAATTATAAACAGATTTAATTGCCATTCTAAAATAAAAACATGCAGAAGAGAGAGATTAGGTTTTCCTTTGCTATGAATCACATTAGTTTTATTTTAAGGTCCTTTTATATTGGCAGAGTTTGGGTTGGTTTCTTTCTCAACCCATTCCTCTAGTTCTTTTAAGATTATTCAGGTTTTTAAAAATAAACTGATTGGGTAAAGGAAAATAAATCAATAGGCACTGAATAAAGGAAAATGCAACTTTGCATTTTGTGCAAAAAACCAAGCATGAAAGAATGAATCTCCCAGTAGCCGCTGAAAATCCACCAATGCCAATCGAGTTTATTTCATACTAAAAGAAATTTCATAAACAATAAATCGAATTCTTTCCTTGATTTAAAATAAAAAAAGATCCCCCTGGCAAAGCCTAGGCATGTGGATGCTTCCACAGAAGTGTCTTGGGCGCCCTCTGCTGGAAAATTCGATCAGCAGCATCACCAGTTCAGGAGTAAAAAGACCACACCAGTGCCGATCAAACACAAATGCATCAACACATCTATGCAATTTCCACAAATGCATCGATACCACTGATTTACAGGCAATAACTAGATAAGCCATTTCAAATCTGTTGATTTACTTCTTGCACCTTGGAAATCAATCTTCAAAAGAATTTTTTTTTAATTCTGATTTGGGGGACACTTCCAGCAATGCTCTGGGATTACCCCGGGAAGGGCTCGGGGACCCTATGGGGTCCCAGGACGGAACCTGAATCTACACATGGAAGGTAAGTAACCTCCCCACTGTACCATCTCCCCAGCTCCCCTCATCAAGTATTTCAAAATACATGTTGGAAAATTTCCTTTTATTGTTTTTTTTACAAAAAAATTATTTATTGTGCCACTTGGGCTCTGTGCTCAGGGATCAATCCTGGTAGGGCTCGGGGAACCAGATGCAGTGAATCTATAATAATAATCATTACAAACAGACCCGATGGAATCAGCAACTAAGAAGGGGAAAGATGGTCTGAATACCAGGTTTGAGTATTTCAACAAAAATAAGAAGACAGAGAGAGATGATGAGGGACAGAGAAGAACAAAATGGTGCTCTGAGATGAAAAGTACAAAGAACACAGTGAGGAGGGCGAAGCTATAGGGCAGTGGGGAGGGCACTGGCCTTGCAATGCAGATAACCTGGGCTCCATCCCCAGCACCTCACAGGGTCTCCCGAGTACCCTTGGGGCTGATCCCAGGGCACAGACAGGAGTCAGTCCTAAGCACAGCCGTGGGTGGCCCAAACTCCTACAGAACACCCCCCCGACACACACACACCAGCCCCCAACAACAACAACTAAACTTAACCTGGTGACCAAGAATTCCAATCCCCAAAGACAAAAATAAAACCTCAAATGATTAGACATGATAATGATTCATGTGGAATAAAAAACTACAAAGATGTTTTTTGGTTTCTGTTGGGGGGGCACCCCCAGTTGTGCTCAGGGCTTATACCTGGCTCTGCTCAGAACAGCATGTGGACAGGACAGTGACCCGCAGGGAGCTCAGCACGCACCCCGCATGTGACAGTGCAGGTGAAACTGGGAGCGAGGGGAGATGGGGCTGATGCAGCCGCTTGCTGGCTCAGCTGGAAGCCCGACAACGGCTCACCACGATGCTCTGACAACTTCATGAAACTTGAACACAATTCAAAGAACTGCGGTGTTTATGTCAGTGCTGGATGATGTGCGAGGCAGTGACACAATATTTTGTCATTTTCTCTATGAAGTGAGTTTTTGGAATTGCTTTTCCTTTTCCTCCTGCAGATAACTAGCCAAGATAGCTCCCCAACCCTTCTCTGCCCCAAATCTCTTCCTTCTTCATAACTGACCACGAAGGTAACCGAGTAGAGCACTTAAAAAGGATTTTTCCACTGGGGGGCCGGAGCAATAGGACAGCAGGGAGGTACTTGCCTTGCATGCAACTGACTTTGGTTCGATCCCCAGCATCCCACATGGTCCCCTGAGCACCACCAGGAGTAGTTTCTGAGTGCAGAGACAGGAGTAACCCCTTAGCATCGCTGGGTGTGGCCCAAAAGCCAAAAAACAAAAACAATAGATTTTTCCAATAATCAGAAAGGGGAAGAACACAAAGGAAGTCCCCCCCAATTTATCCCAAGGGGGCCTACGGTCCTGTGATAACAAATACCCAGACCAGGGCATCAGAAGACAATGAGGAATACAAACTTAAAAAAAAAAAAACCATCCCTGATGAATACGAATGTGAAATTCCTCAACTGCGGAATGAATCCCATGACACAGGGGGCTGAGTTCACAATCCAATAGGATTCCACCCCCACCCAGGGCTGTTGCTGGAACATCAAGAATCATTCAATGGAACATCATTACAGCAAAAAGAACCCACACTGGCTGGCCATCTATTTGGGGGGGAAGGTGTGAGAGGCTGAAACACACCCAGGGCTCTGTGCAGACCGGGTAGTGCTGGCGGTGGGACCAGGATCTGACACAAGCAAGGAGGCATAGGCAAAACCGGGTCCAAAGGGCCCGAAGCCCTCAGGACCCCCCAGCACCCACACTGGAAGCAACCATCCCCCCCCCACTCGCCAAGGGTGGCCCCATACCAAACTCAAACCTCCCAAAACCCTTAACAAAAAGAGAAACAGGATTTTAAAAGCAGGGTGGGAAGGGCAGGAGCCACAGCACAGTGGGGAGGGCGTTTGCCTTGCACAGGGCTGTTCTGAGTTTGATCCCCGGCATCCCGTAGGGTTCCCCAAGCACGGCAAGGAGTGAGCCCTGAGTTCAGAGACAGGAGTAAGTCCTGAGCATGGCTGGGCGTGACCCAAAATATACAACAACAAAATAGGGCGGGAGGGGCCAGAGCCATAGTACAGCAGGGAGGGCATCTGTCTTTCAGGCTGCATACTCGGGTTCGATCCTGGCATCTTGTATAGTTCCTGAGCACTGCCAGAGTGATTCCTGAGTGCAGAGCCAGGGGTAACCCCTGAGCATCACCAGTGTGACCCAAAAAGCCAACACAAACCCCAAAACAAAACAAAACCCATAAAAAAAAACATTTGGATTTTTTTGGGAATCATTTGGAAGCACGCTACTTCTTCCACCTATGCGCCTTAGCACCAACAAATTAGAAATCAATACATTAAAACAGCATATCCAGTTTTTTTCTGAATAACTTCAAATTCTATGCCATTGAGGTTCGCGTGGAAAAGTAGAGAAATAAGACTTACAGTTCCACAAGGTTTGGGAGCTTCTGGGCGAGGTTTTCTGGCTACAAATGAAAAACTCAGAATTAAACGTTCATCCAACACCATCAAGAAACCCTTCTCATTAGCTTAAAATACAATGTGTGGGGCTGGAGTGATAGTTCAGTGTGGAGAAGGTGTTTGCCTTGTACATGGCTGACCCAGATTTGATCCCTGAGCACACAGCCAGGAGTAATCCCTGAGCACTATTGTGTGTGGCCCCCAAACCAATAAATAAATAAACGCTTTATAATGGCATTTTTCTTCTTGTTTGGGGCCCTACAACTAGAGATGTTCAGGGATTGCTCCTGGCTCTGCACTTAGCAACTGCTCCTTGCAGACCCAGGGGATCATAAGGAATGCCGAGGATTGAACCCGGGTCTGCCATGTACAAGACAAACGCCCTCCCTGCTGTACTATCTCTCCAGACCTCACATCAGAATTTCTGATATGCAGTGGAGAAATAAACTCTGGCTAGGCTGCATTTGCCATGCTAGTGTACCTTGGTTGAGAGGATTTATGATCCAGGAAGTTCTAAATGTTTTGACCTGTAAAGATCCTGATGAATAAAAGCAATATTATTTTGACTCCATTTGTTCCATATATTTTACATAAAATACGTATTTGAGTTTTTATTTTCATTATATTTAATTTTAAATTTATTTAAGTGAAATTTGAATTTAAATTTCATTAAGTTTGAATTTTAATCAAATATTAAGAGGGTTCTCAGAAATGGTCACTGCTATTTTTTTTAACTTCTCCCACTTCACGATATTAGTACATCCAGTTTTTTTTTTTTAGCAGATCGTCTGCACCTAATACCTTGAACATAAATATTTCCTACTCAAAAGATGGCCAGGAGGACCACGGTAGGAAGGACCACTGCTACAATGGGTGGGGAGGGCAGTTAGGACAGAGAAGGGACCACTGTGACAATGTTGGAAAGTACCACTCTGGACAAGAACTAAGTGTTGAAAGTAGATAAAGTGATACGCAGGACATCATTTCCGGAGGGAGGGGAGGG
>JAOXYA010383939.1:0-17907 GCA_028565675.1 Sorex palustris
ATACAATGATCAAATACCCATCCCTCCACCAGTGCCCATTTTCCACCACCACGGATCCCAGTATCCCTCCCACCCCCCATCCCCCCCATCCCGTCCTGCCTCTGTGGCAGGGCATTCCCTTTTGTTCTGTCTCTCTTCTTGGGTGTGAGACTACATATATATATATTTTGTGTGTGTGTGTGGGGGGGGAGGCCTGTTGGGTCACACTTGGTGATGCCCAGCGGTCGCTCCTGGCCCTGCACTCAGATCAGTCCTGTCAGTGCTCAGGGGACCATATAGGATTCCGGGAATTGAACCTGATTTTGCCACATGTAAGGCAAGAGTCTGACCTGCTGTCCTATTGCCCGAGCCAGAAACTATAAATTTTTTAGACAGTAATCAATACACTATGTTTTTGATTCAAGTACATTGCACTTCCCTTGTGTCATTAGAATTTTTCAGTCATCATTTTTATCTTGATTACTCTCGTGATCCCCCAAATCACAAACGTCAGTTGTAAAAGTCATGTTTCTGGTGAACATTTCCCAGATTCCCGGCGTAAGAGAAAAACCTCGACAGCGTGTCAGCAGTTTTGTCAGAATGGATTGAACTCGTGCCACGGTCAGACGTTCGGGTTGTTTCCATGAATAAAGAGAACTTTTTGGTAAATACCCTTGTCCATAGACGGGCTTCACATTTCTCAATATTTCCTTTGTGTGGATTCCTAGAAATGGGATGACCATGTCAAAGGCCAGAAACGTTTTCAAAGCTCCTGGTACAGACTGCCAAGTTGCTTTCTGGAAGGACTATCTCAGTCATACCCTGAGCAGCATTTTATGATTGTGTCACTAACTCCCTTCACCTTCCCAAGATTTCTTCCCCGCTCACGTATTTTAAATTTTTGTATTTTGGGGGGGCCACATCCAGACCAGGTTAATGCTGGCTCTGCACTCAGGGATCACTCCTAGTGGTTCTTGGGGGACCACATGGGATGCTGGATCTTGAACTTGAGTCAGCCACGTGCAAAGTAAATTGCCTTGTTTGCTGTACTATGGCTCTGGGTCCCCTTCTCAAGATTTCTGACCTTTTCCAGCCCTGGTGCAAGAAAGCAATGTAGGGGCCAGAGAGATATTACAGTGGGTTGGTCACTGGCTTTCCATGCTCATGGGTTCAATCCCTGGCATCCCATATGGTCACTTGAGCACTTTCAGGAGTAATTCCTGAATGCAAAGTCAGAAGTAAACCCCTGAACACTGCCTGGTGTGGCCCAGACCCCTCTCTCCCCCCAAGAGAAAGAAAGAAAGAAAGAAAGAAAGAAAGAAAGAGAGAGAGAGGAAGAAAGAAAGAAAGAAAGGAAGAAGAAAGAAAGAAAGAAAGAAAGAAAGAAAGAAAGAAGAAAGAAAGGAAAGAGAGAGGGAGGGAGGGAGGGAGGGAAGGAGGAAGAAAGAAAGAAAGAAAGAAAGAAAGAAAGGGAGGGAGAAAGAAAGAAAGAAAGAAAGAAAGAAAAGAAAGAAAGAAAAGAAAAGAAAGAAAAAGAAGAGACTCATGGAGAATGGGGTTGGAAAGATAGTACAACAGACTAGCCTTGCATGTGGCTGACCCTGGGTTTGCTTCCTAGCACTACCTCAGACCATATATAATCTCCTGAGCATCATTAGGGGTCACTCCTGAGCCTACACACTACTGGGTATGGCACACGCACACACACACACCAGAAACAAACATGGAGGACCCCAAAGACCTTTTGTTTATGTACTAATATCTGTGATCTTCACTATAACGGACACTAAAATTGAGGAAAATATTGGGGGGTTCTCCCAACCAGTGCTTGGAGTCCTAAAGCCCTCTCCAATCAGTTCCCAACCAACCCTGAGGGACAGTTGAATGCAAGGGTATGAGGATGCAGTGCTGCCAGGCCCTACAAAGTTGGGGCTCACCAGGACCTGACTCATCACATCTGGTGATGTTTAGGGGTCAAGTGGTACCAGGGGTCAAATTTGGGTCCCTCCACCCATAAGACTGATATCCCGATAACACTGCTATCTCTAGGTCCATGAAAAGGAGGAATTTTAGCACTCCAAATTAATCTAAAGATAATATCAAATAAAAACTAATAGGAAATCAGAGATGACTCATATTTACCGATTAGTTCATTCACTGACTAAAAAAGTATAAAATAAGTAAGTACAGATACACAGGCAATGCACAGATCCATCAGTAGAGGCTATTAACACTTTCTCTCCCCTGCAGAGGAACTGGAATAATGATTTCCACCCAGGAATGATTCGGGGGGCCCCATGTGTAACCAATCACCATACTCAATAAAGTGACTCCACATAGAATATGATGTATACATTGAGTGCAGTACATAAGCTACCAAGAGTACAATAGATTGTAAAATAGAGGGACTCTCTCTCGCCTTTTGTTTTGTTTGGGGGCCACACCTAGCAATGCTCAGAGCTTACTACTGGCTCTGGGCTCTGGGATCACTCCTGGCATAACTCAGGGACCATAAGGGATGCTGGGGATCGAACTGGTTCAGCAACATATAAGCTAAGAGCCTTGATCCCTATCCATCTCTATGGCCCTATCTAGTAAATTAATGGAATTTTTAAAGACCAGATCTTTTGAAAGAGCTAAACAAGCTTAGCTGTTTTCTAAACATCTTGTTTAAAAATCACTTTCCTGGGGCTGGGGCGATAGCACAGCGGGGAGGGCGTTTGCCTTGCACGCAGCCAACATGGCTGACCTGGGTTCGATTCCCAGCACCCCATATGGTCCCCCGAGCACTGCCAAGAGCAATTCCTGAGTGCATGAGCCAGGAGTAACCCCTGAGCATCGCCGGGTTTGACCCAAAAAGCAAAAAAAAAAAATCACTTTCCAGTGCAGATATGTTCTGGGGAGATGTGGGTGGATGAGTGAGATGTAGTCAAATCTGGGGTGGTCAGCTCCAGATAACGGAGATAATAGAGAAGAGATAAGAACAAGAAACAGGGAGAAAACACTGAATAGAAAAGTTTCTTCTTCCTAGTAAAAAAGGAGAAAGAGTGAAAACACTAGAGAGAGCAAACACTTATTAGTATGTTGTCTGTTAGCCTAACATATTTTTAATGGAAAGAGCTTTAACTTCTATGCCCCATTAAATAATGAACGACATCGCTACATATTGTTGCAAATGCTCTTTCACAGTTTAATAGTCCACAGCTAGTTCTCACATCTGCTTGTGTCAGTCTGTTAAGAAATCAAACAGCAGAAGGCGGGAAGAGGGCTTAAAGGGCCAGAGCTGAGGCTTCGCATGCTGGAGTCCCAGGAGTGATCCCTGGCACCGCATGGTTCCTCTGAGCACTGCCAGGAGCAACCTCAGGCAGAGAGCTGGGAGAAGGCCCTGATTATTGTGTGGTGTTTCCAGAAAAGGAGAGAGAGAGAAAGAGAAAGAGAGAGGGAGAGAGGAAGGAGAGAGAAAGAGATAGGGAGAGAAAGGAGAGAGAAAGAGAGAAAGGAAGGAGAAAGAGAGAAAATAGACAGAAAGAGAGAGAGAGAGAGAGAGAGAGAGAGAGAGAGAGAGAGAGAGAGAAGGGCCAGAGATAGTACAGCAGGTAGGACACTTACTTGCCTTGAATATGGCAGACCACAATTCAATCAGTCTAATCAATGGCTGAATAAATAGCAATACCTCTACATTAAAAAAAAAATATGGCAAACCAGGGTTTGATCTTTGGCACACAGTTCCCTGAGCCCCACCAGGCATGATCCCTGAGTAGAGAGCTAAGTTTAACCCCTAAGCACTGTCAGGTGGGGTCCCAAAACAAAACATAATAAAGGACGAAATAAAGAGAAGAAAAAAGACAGAAAGAAAAAGAAATGCTCTCTCTCTCTCTCTCTCTCTCTCTCTCTCTCTCTCTCTCTCTCTCTTTCAGCAGTAAGTCCGGGACTGAATGTACAGCTTAGTCTGACCAATGAGGCTCCCAGTGGACTTGGGGAAATTATTATCTTCAAGGAAAGACAAAGGAAAGATCTGATCCTATCTGACACGATGCCAGGACATGTTCAAGTGACTCCTCTGAGCCTGAGGATGAAGCCAGCATACCTGTGGCCAAAAACCAGAGCTGGCAGGCAGGCAAGCACAGTGGTTAGCTCACAGAGTGGAAGGCATGTGATTGACATTCTTTTTGTTTGTTTGAGTTCATTTTGGGGAGACACACCTGGCAGACCTGGCAGTAGCACTGTACTGTAGCACTGTCCTCCCATTGTTCATCATCATCATCATCATCATCATCATCATCATCATCATCATCATTACATTTAGGCTCCAGGTGGTTACTCCTGTCTCTGTGCTCATCTATGGGGCGGAGGATCCATGTGCAAGGCCAGCGCCTGACCTGCTGGACTATCTTTTCAGCCCTGTTGGCTCCTGTGTCAATGGGGACGTCTGAAGTTGAATTTCGTTCTCCTGCTGCTGCTATCATGCCCGAGGGCCCAGAGCTACAGAACAGTGCTGCTTTGGCCAGCTGCTGTCCCGGTGGGTTTCTCTGCTGTGATTTTTGCATCAGTTCCCCTTGGGTGAAGCAGAGCAGGCGGTGAGTGCAGCTTTCAGCAATCGGATTTATTAGGTTAAGAGCATGAGCAACCTCGATTCCAGAAACGGGGAAAACGTACAATGAACACGGATGGACGTGTGAGCCGGGCTCGTGGCAACCCACCCGCCACACAAGCTTCGGCTGCTTCCAGGGAAATGTAAGTACCAGCAGGTGCGGTCAGTCGGGCAGGGGGAGCACATTAGGGGTGTTGGGGGGAAGAGGGGGACCGGAGGAGCACCCCGGGGGTAACAGTCAGGGGCTGACGCTTGTGGAAACTGAACAGCAGTTGAAGTCAATGCAGGCATAGTCGGGTTCCTACTTTGGGGTAGAAAGTCCCCCATCCGACTTGGGGCGTATGGGGGGTACGTGGTAGCAAGAGAAGCTGTAAAAGGGGTGAGGCCTCTGAGGGAGGATTCCTGGACTCGTTCCTGAAGAGGAGACTCAAAGTCAGAAGGAAGGAAAAAGCTGGAAACTTGGGGCATCTCGAGATTCTCAAGCAAGGGGGGAGGGGGACACAGAGAGGGGATCAGGGCCTAAGGCCACAGCTGCCCACGCCACCTTTGAACTCTGTCTAAATTCTCTCCTCTCTCCCACTAGTCTGACATCCTCATTTCCGCTCTTCTCTGAACCTCCCGGGCCAACTGCTGTGACCCCACGGAATAGGGCCCAGTGCTTTTAACCCATGGGGCGTGACTGGGGAAATTGGAACTGTAGGCCCTAGAGGTCTAAAAGCCTCAAGGGCAGACAGTCATCATGTCCTCTCATCACCTCCCTTCCTTCTACCATGCAGTTCCCTTCAGGCGCCTTGATAGGTCTTGATAGATTTCAGCCTCGATTTCCCCCTTCCCAGAATCCCCTGCGTCTTCTACGGGGCCTCAAACCCGTTCCTCTCCGTATCCCGGCTCTAGCTACAGGTGCTTCTACCAGCAACACTCCGCTCCAACCGAACACCCTCTCCAACCCAGCTGTCCTTTGGGTTGGTTTCAAGTCTCTCCCTAGAGGTTTTGACTTCAAAGAATAGGAAAATACTCGTAGTTATGTAAGGGTCCCTGAGCATTGGCACAGGAACAGGTCAGGTGGGCCTTCTACACCACACTCGGGAGCCACAGTGACACAACCTTCTCAAGATGAATTCCCACCCGAGGCAAGAAGCAGAGTTTAAGGTGCAGCAACAGAGGAGGGGGGGTGGAACAGGAGGAAACCGGAGCTGGGATTCCTTAAGAGGCCGCTTGGCCAGGCTGGGTGGGAATTAGTTTAGAGTGGGGGGTGTCTGCATCCCCAGTGGCAGAATCGTCGCCCATGGGGGACAGTGGGATCTCCTTAGACGCGTCCTTGGCATCAGCAAGAACTGTCACCCCGTCAGGTCCGTCTGTGACAGGGCAGATAGACAGGGGCCTTTTCCCACAGGTCCACAAGCAGAAGAAGGGCCGGAGGGGCCCAGAGAAGGTGGTCTTGGGGAAAGAGTAGATGAGGGACCCGTCCGTCATGTTGTAGAAGGAGACGTCTCCTGACTCATAGTCCAGGAAAATTCCCACCCGGTGGGGGGGTCCCGGCAATGGGAGAGGGGTTCGGAGTGAGGTTAGGGCCCAGTAGCCGTTCCCATACAACTCCACAGCCCAGAACCCGTTTTCGGGAGTCATGGGGTCAAAGCCTTTCTTCATCACATTCTCCTTGCACACCCCGATCGCCCAGTCGGTCCTGTCCCCAACTTCCACCTCCCAGTAATGTTTCCCTGAGGTGAAGGTCTCTCGGCCCAGCACGCAAGGCCAGGAATCAAATCTCTCTGGTTTCTCAAGAGCTTTCTGACGTGAATCCTCCAGTCGGACAGATTTGGAGTCCTCGTACAGGAAGAGGTGCGGGTGGGCGGTGTCCGGGTCCAGAGTCACATCGACTAGAGACAGAGAGAGCAGATCATGAATGTCTCTGAGTGTTCACGGTTATGCCGTCTGTTCTTCAAAGACATAGAGAGCACTGTTCCAGAATTTGATGGGGTGGGGTGTGTGTTTGGGGGGTGGGGGAGATGTTGGCCTGCTTGGCTGCTTTTATTTCTCCCATCAAGATCCGCAGTCTACGGGCCAGAGTGATGGTACAGTGGGGTAGGGCGTTTGTGCCTTGCATGTGGCCGACCCAGGTTCAATCCCCAGCATCCTATGTGGTCCCCAGCACTGCCAGGAGTGATTCCTGAGTAAACCCTGAGCATCGCCAGGTGTGACTCAAAAAGACTAATGTATGACCTAACTGTCCCAGTGCCAATGGGACCCTCAGAGAGATGACTGTCCTGACCATCTTCCGGGGGTCATCACTCTGCCTTAAGGAAGATATTGGGCAGATACTGGGTCATTTGCCTTCATCCTTCCCTCTCTAGTCTCATAACTCAGTGGGTTTTTATTTCCAAGTGTTGTAGGACTATAAATCCCTGGGGTGGGTGAGGGGTGTGGTAAGCCTTGGAGTGTTGGAGAAGTTCACCGACACTCACCTGCATGCAATGAGGCCTTCTTCCATTCTGCAATGAAAGAGAGACAGAGAGAGTCACGATGAGCCTTATATAATAACAGAGAGAAAACCTTATGAGGGAAATAAGAACTAGAAGTTGGAACTTACTGAGATCCTCCAGGAGTTTCTCTGGAAAGCAAAGAGAAACACCTTAGTGACTTTCTGTCATGGGTCACACACCGTATCAAAGAGAACTTGTTGAATTCATGGCTACCGGGTTACTTAAATGTTATCAGTAAATGAAGAACAAGGATATTTCTTTGGTTTGGTTTCTAAGAAAGTTACAGGAAGTTCCTACTGGCTTGGGACCAGAACTTTTCTAATCATTACTGGGAAATGGAGTTAGAAGTGACAACAGCATCTGAGTACAAGTGGGGAGTGAACATTGGGTCTCATATCTTACTTAGAATTGGCTTTTATGCCTCCTGTACCCCATGCCCCTGTTTTATTCATATTGGGCATCAGCGACGTTGAGAGTCTGATCACTCCTTCTGAATTCCAATTCTAGAATCAGACACCTCCCCATTGGCCATCTTCCCAAAAGACTGGGATCTAAGCCCACTTGGAAGTGGGTTTAGATAAATAATGGCGTGGGATTGTGACTTACCTTTAGAGCTAAATTTTTCCTTCCTTTCTCTGCGTCTTTCCTTGTAGAGTTTCCAAGTGAAAAATATGGATGCGATGGAAATAAGTCCAAGAACAGTCACGACTACAACTGTGACCACCATCCAGGGAGTCAGCCTTGGGAATAAGGGAGCTAAAACAAAGACCCCCAAAACAACATGTGTTAAGAGGCCCTGAGCAAGCCTAGCTCTTCTCCTGATTCCAAGGGGGATTGGGAAATGGGTGACCTACACTGCTCCCAATCCTCTTAGAGAAGGCAAAAAGCATCACCCCGCCCAGAGCCATTCTAAACTTTCCAGAAAAGAATTTTTCTCTTGAGCAAAAGGGAATACCCTGTCACAGAGGCGGGGTGGTGTGGAGTGGATGAGGTGGGGGTGGTGGGAAGGATGCTGGGACCATTGGCGGTAGAAAATGGGCACTGGGTGGAGGGATGGGTACTCGATCATTGTATGACTGCAACGCAAGCATGGAAGTTTGTAAGTCTGTAACTGTACCTCACGGTGATTCACTAATAAAAAAAAATTCTCTCCGTGGTGGAGGAGCAGAGAATGAGAGGAATGAAAACGAAGAAGAGTCTTGTGGGAGGCAGGACCTGGGACATAAAGAATATAATGGACCAATGCCTGTCAATTGGGAAGTTTCTCCTGAACGCTCAATGCCACATGGGAAGCAAGAGGATGATGGAGGTGAATAAGGAAGCAGATAGGTCACTCCGTGTGCAACAGAATGAGACTTAGTGACCCCCAAATAAGTCAGTGTTCCTGAATGGAACTTCAGGATTGTCAGGGGAGTAATGAGTGTGTTCCCTGGCAGATCCTGAAACCTAGTCAGTTCTAGAGTGGAAAGAGAAGGAGAAAAGGGGCCAAAGGTAGAAGCATAACAGCAGAACAAGAATTTAGTCTTCTTATTTACTCCAGGGAAAAATGCTCTGCATAAAGAAGACCCCCCCCCCGGATACAACTTATCTATCATTAGGAGCACTGTAGCACTCCCGTTGTTCATCAATTTGCTTGAGCGGGCACCAGTAACATCTCACAACAAATTGTGAGACTTGCTGTTACTGTTTTGGGCATATCGAATATGTCACGGGGAGCTTGCCAGGCTTTGCCATTTGGGCGACATACTCTCGGTAGCTTTCATGGCTCTCTGAGAGGGGCGGAGGAATCGAACACGGATCGGCCTCGTGCAAGGCAAATGCCCTACACGCTGTGCTATTGCTCCAGCCCATCTAATTTGTAAAGTGATAAATATGACAGTTCTGTGTGGTAGGATGTGTGACTTCATAATCCTTTTACAGTGGGACTGGAGCAATAGTACGGTGGGGAGGGCCTTTGCCTTGCACCCGGTCTACCCTGGTTTTATCCCCAGCATCCCATAGGCTCCCCTGAGCACCGCCAGAAGTAATCCCTTAGTTGCAGAGCCAGGAGTAATCCCTGAGCATTGCTGGTTATGATCCCCCTCCCCAAAAAAAATCCAAAATCCTTACAGTGAAGTTGGTGGGGCTCCCTGAGGTCACTGGGCAGGAGGGTATGTGGGAAACTGGACATATGTGCCATAAGGTAACAGGTGGGTCGGTGTTTCGGGTGGTGTGACCTGAAGCCGGGCCAGCACAGGAACCCAGCACCGATTTCACTGACCCGGTATGGAAATCTCGACTTCCTTTTCCTGGCCAAGAAGGGGGTTCTGGATGCTGCACGACACATTCCCTGGAGTGGCGTTCTTGATGGTCACTGAGGCTGCCACAGTGAACAGGCCTTCTTCATCAGGAGTCCTGGATTCTGCCGTGGATGGAAACTTCTGTCCCTCGGAAGTTCTCCACTGCACCTGCGGCTCCGGGTACCATCCCTCTGAGGTACACTTCAGCCGGATCTCTCCGCTCTCTTGGACTTCCATGTGGACATGCGGATCAGTGCCCAGAGCTATGGAGAGAGAAACCAGTCTTATACCTTGGTGGACATGCTCCTGAGAGCCTTATCATCCTAGGGTTGTAGAACTGGAGAAACAGAGGCACAGGGGGGCTGGGATGAGGAAGACCGACCTCCATATTGCCTCCCCTACAGAAACAGGATATTGGGAAAAGACAGATAATCTAGTGGGTAAGGTGCTTGCCTTGAGCGCAGATGACCAGGCTTCAATCCCCAGCACCCCATATGGCCCCCCTGAGTCCCACCAGGAGTTATCTCAGAGTCAGGAGTAAACCCCAGCAGCACTGGATGGGACCCCAAAACCAAAACCACCACCACAAAAAAAAAAACCTAAGAAAAAGACTTGCTTAAGGCCATTGACTTCTAAGAAAGCCAGGTCTGGGCTCCCTTTCCTTCTGAAAGTTGCTGCTATTACTGGTCCTTCCAGAACTTTGGCATGAAGCCAAATGGAAACAAACACCAAGCCTATTCTAAGTGGACCAAGAATGTTAAGGAGTGCTCACTTTGAAAGCACATACACTGAAATTGGAAGGTTCCAGAGAAGGTTAGCATGGCCCCGGCACAAAAATGACATGAACATCTGTGAAATATTCCATCTCAATGGGGCTGGAGCAATAACACAGGGGATAGGGTGTTTGCAGTCAACGAGGGTTTGATTCCCAGCATCCCATATGGTCCCCCGAGCACCGCCAGGAGTAATTTCTGAGTGCAGAGCCAGGCCTGTACATCGCCAGGCGTGACCCAAAGAGGAAAAAAAAAATGATCCATTTGATGCTAAGGAGCAAACATGCCCTACGATCTTAAGGAATCGGCCAGCTTCCAACTCAGCCTCACGGGAAGGGGAAAGCCAGTCACAATTTACAATTTACATGCTCAACTCTGGAACTTGATTCCGCAAGTACAAAAGAATGGACAGCCACAGCGGTATCTTCACTTCATGAACACTAGTAGGGACAAGCTTGCCCCTAACTGCAGACGGGAGAGGCGAGAAGGCATGTTCCCTAGGAATAACTATCTGCTGCCCTCCAGTCATACTCCTTTCAAACCATTTCCCAGGCATCTCGCACACCTTCTAAACCAAAAGGGACAAGGGCAGAAGGAATCTGATGGTTTCCCCAAAAACAGAGCCAGGGTGAGGAAAGAGGGACCTCTTGGGTGTCACAGGAGAGCGTCAAACCATTCTACTCACCGGCCACCTGCAGCTGCACCACCGCCTCCTCGAAGTCTTCCTTCTCCCTGAAAAAGCACCGGTACTCCCCGGCATCCCTGGCCGTGACCCTGTGGATCCTGACCGCCACGTGGCCCTGGTTGATGTTGTCCGGCACCAGCGTGGCTCTGCCTCGGTACTCGGCCATCTGCTCCCGGTCCTGCAGCTGCCCGTCCCGATGCACCAACACAGCCTCCGAGACCTTCTTCCGGAACCAGCGCAGTTCCATGTTTCTGGCGCTCACGTTTGGGGACAGGTGGCACGGCAGCTCAATGTCTTCGCCCACCATGGCCAGGATGGGCTCCTTGGGTCCCACCACATCAAAGTGAGCTGCTAACACATGGGGGTGGGGGAGGGGGCAGATGCGGCCAGGGGAGTGGAGTGTGGACAGGGACCCCACCCGCAGAGGACAGAGTGGTCACCCTCTTTTTCTCTTCCTAGGACAGCTGGAAGGAGAGTGGGAGACTCTAGAAGAGGTCCAGAGGGAGAACCCAATGGGGATGTTTGCATTAACTGAGTGATTTCAATCCCTGTAGGTCAGAGACAGACAGACAGACAGACAGACAGACAGACAGAAGGAACTTACCAGAATCCAGCCCGGGCAGCTGAAGGAGGATGAAGGTGAGGAGACATGTGGGGAGACAGAAGCTCACCATCTTCATCTGCACTGCCCCAAGATACTGACGGGGTCTGAGCACTCCAGCCTAGGAGAAGAATGAAGAGGAGAGAACTGGATTCCCTAAATTGTTCCCCAAGTTCTCTCAACTGTTCTGTCCAGTGTGTGCTGGGTTTCTGCACCCGAACTTCCCCCTCTGCCTCCTCCTATGCTCAGATTTCCCTCCAGCTACGTGCTATCGGCACCTCCTAGCACGCATGAGAATACATTTGGTTGATATGAGCAAAATTGGCCCCCAAGTCACAAAAGACACTGGAAAGAAGGGAGTTGGGAAGCGTATTACTCATTAGCGAGCTGCACATTGGAGACACAGCTTAGAAACTACCCCCATTAAAAGCAGTTTTGGGGGGGAAGCTTTGAGGGGGTGTCACACCTGGCTTGCTCAGGGCTTACTCCTGGCTCTGTGCTCAGGGATAACTCCTATGGGGTTCAAGGGCCCCCAGGGTGGTGACAGAGATCAAACCCGGGTCAGCAGCATGCAAGGCAAACAAGCACCTGTACCCACTATAATATCTTCCCTGCCTCAGAAAGAAATAAAGTAATCTTCTTTCAAACATAAGTCATTGGCATTTGCTTTGAACAATCATAAACAAGATAAAGCAATGGAAACAGAAGTGGCCATCAGCGCATGAGCTGGTGGAGAGAGATGGAACAAGAGAAAGGTCTGAAGTTCGGAGACAGGGAGCAAGAAAGGGGTCTGGGGAGAGCTGAAGGGTTTGCAAAACAGAACGCCTGGCATTGGGAGCAGGGGTTCCGGGAGAAAGCTCACAGTGCTGTTTGGCAGTTCCCTCCGGGGGGCCGAGCGTCGGCACGGTCACTGACCTCTGTTCTTGGAGGATGAGGCGCCCAGGAGCCCCTGCTACCAAGTGAGAAAGCTGCTGGTGGCCTCAGGGGCAAAAGTTAAACCCAGAAAAGGAAGGAGGAAGAGCTGTCCGAAAGCCTGCCCCCAGCTCCCTCATGCAGTCACCGGTTTGAGAAGGTTTCCCAGAGAGGCCTGTCACTTGGTCGCCTTAGCTTCAGATCACGCTCCACATCAGTCAAAAGGGACCAAGCCAAAAAGGAAACTGCTCGAGAGAAAACTGGCATAACCTAGGGGCAGGTCATCCATC
Organism: Sorex palustris; assembly: GCA_028565675.1. NCBI lineage: Eukaryota > Metazoa > Chordata > Mammalia > Eulipotyphla > Soricidae > Sorex > Sorex palustris. Next base: position 12,591 of record JAOXYA010383939.1, read on the forward strand.
TCTCAGACGCCTCAGTCTGACTCCAAAACGGGAGTAACTACATAAAGCAAAACCATGAAGAGTCAATGCAGGGGAAGCATGTGACTAGAACTATCGTGGGAAAATTGAAAGTGAAAATGAGTTTGGGGGGCTGGAGTGATAGCACAGCGGGTAGGGCGTTTGCCTTGCACGCGGCCTACCCGGGTTTGATTCCCAGCCTCCCATATGGTCCCCCAAGCATGGCCAGGAGTAATTCCTTAGTACATGAGCCAGGAATAACTCCTGTGCATTGCCAGGTGTGACCCAAAAAGCAAAAAATAAATAAATACATAAATTAAAAAATAATAATAATAATAAAAAAGAAAATTAGTTTGCTAAGGAGGCGGATGGGGAGAAGGAGGGAACCTTCGCCTTTGGTGGATGGACGTTGCCATTGGCACTGGGTTTGGAGCTGGAATGCTGAATGCCCGAAGCTGTTATCAACAGCTTTGTGTATTATAGTACCTAACTAAATGGATAAGATCAAATCAGATGGAGTCTTGTTAATTATATTTTCTTTAGAGATGTGCTGTCACTGTCACTGTCACTGTCCTCCCATTGTTCATCGATTTGCTTGAGTGGGCCCAGTAACATCTGTTAAATGAGATTGAACATGACCAGAACTTAGAGTATCGTAGGGATTTAGAAGAGAGAAAATTGATATTGAATTTGCACTTCTAGGGGTTACAAAACAAAACAAAACAAAAATCGACAGGTAGTCTGGGAATGCGTATAAAGGTTTTCAGGGCCTCGAAGCTGCTTCCCTGTCAGAACTCCACCCACAAAAACAGATCTGTAGTCTGTTATTTTGGGGCTACCTTTTTATTGTTATGGGAAAATGTGTTGGGTTTTTTGCTTTTTTGTTTTTGCTTTTTGGGTCACACCCAGCGGTGCCTAGGAGTTACTCCTGGCTTTGCACTCAGGAATTATTCCCCTGGCTGTGCTCAGGGATGCTGGGAATTGAACCCCGGTTGGCCGCGTGCAAGGCAAATGCCCTACCTGCTGTACTATAGCTCCAGCCTCAATGTTTCTAAAATAGAGAAAAACATTTTTGAGAACTAGAAATCACCTATAAAGTCATCAGCAATTGTTACCATCTATTCACATTTTAGCAGAGTTCTTCCGGTTTTTATTCTGTGCTTATATACACCAGGAACAGAGATAGCGCAATGGGTTGAACACAGGTTTTCCATGCAGAAGACCTGGGTTCATCCCTGGCACCTCTTGTTTCCACAAGTATCACCTGGAAAAAAACAGAAGCACAGAGCTGTGAGTCTTGCCATTATAAACACTTTACACATAAGTCTTAGCCCACGTCGTTGATAATTTCCTGATAAGCATAGTCATCAAGTTAAAGGGTTGGAGTACATTGCCAATGTTTCTTCCTGGAATATTGAATTTATCACCCCATCAATGGAAATGTTCTCTCGCCGAATCCCTGCCAGCACTAAGAGTTACAGTCTCTCATTGTCACAAATAGAATAGAGGAAATTGACCAAATCATCGTCCTCCCCTGCATTTATATGAAAGTTCAGGCTAATCCTTTTTTTTTTAATATTAATCATTCAGTGTAGTTTCCTCACTAATAAATTACTCCTCATTTTTTGTCCCCTAGACAGATTCAGGTACTGTTTCTTAGCATTCTTATGAACGCCTTATTTATAAATTTAAATAGTTAACCCTTCATTACTATTGTGACAAAAGTCCTCCCATTTTGTTCTTTACCTTTTTCTGGGACTATCATTAAGACCCACAAAAGGTCAGCAATGCAGTTGACTCTCCAGACTGTTAAAAAAAAAAAAAGGCTTTTCTCAAGTGCAAGCTTGATGGTGCTTTTGGCTTAAAATCTCTTGGCTTAAAATCTCACAGGACAGTGATCTCTGCACTCTGTTCAAACCCCTCAATCTGCTGAAGAGAATGCGGTAAGAATCTAGTGGTCTCAGGGCTGGAGTGATAGCACAGTGGGTAGGGCATTTGCCTTGGTCTCCTGAGCACTGCCAGGAGTAATTCCTGAGTGCAGAGCCAGGAGTAACCCCTGTGCATCGCTGGGTATGACCCCCAAAAATCTAGTGGTCTCTGCTTTCTTCGGCCCCTCCTCCCTCCCCACTGGCAGAATTTGGAGGGAGAAATGGTGGCTTCCATTCACAGGCCTTTTCGGGTCTCCTGGTAGTAGAACTCTTCCTAGAAGAGTCTGTTTCCTCTTATCTGTAAGACAAATTCCTGTTTTGGCCGAAGTGAGCAGGCACCACCTCAATTCCAGAGGTTCTTTTGGTACAGCTTCTCCAACTCACCGTCACCCCATTCAAGTGCCCAGACTAGGGGTGCTGTAAGAAGAGGCCTCTAGTACTGCCTGATGCATATGAGAAACTGTCAAGTTTTGGGTTTTAGGATAAATGTAAAGTAATTAAGGCATTGGGCTGGAGACATACAGGAAGGAAAGGCACTTGTCAAGTGTGTGGCAATCAATCCCAGTTCAAGTCCGAATACCACATATGGTCCCCCACACTGCAGTGATTCCTGAGCAGACAGTCAGGTGTCCTCCTGTCAAAAAAAAAGGCACTTAATATCACTATATGTGAGATAAGTTTGAATATGACCTTAGATAATCTTTGCCCTTCAAATGAAATGATCTCTCCAGGAAGCTGGGAGGGGTATGTCCTGTGACTTGAACAACTTCCTGGTCCCTCTTTGCTGGCATATACTTGCTTGAGTCCTTCTTCCAGAAACAGGTATTTCTTTTCTGTCTTTTGTTTCCAAATCTATCAACCTCTCCTAAATGGAAGCTTTTAACTCCAGCTTCTTCCTCTTGTAGAAACCAGAGTAGAATTTGTAGCTTCCATCAAAGGTCCTTGGTCTTCCTATGTTGAAAACTCTTGTCACATTATCAGCTTTACTTCATCTCTAACTTTTGAAATACTTCTTCTGACTCCCGCTCTGTCATTGGCAAAAAAAAAAAAAGTCTCACAGGTAAAAACAATCTTTTCGTGGAGAAACTTTATTTGTACCAAGGGAGAGGTGTGGAAAAAGAGAAGGGACAGAGAAACAAGAGCAGATGGTATATTGTGAGCGAGCCAGCATGGGAGACTCCCCCTCGCTCCTCATATACATAATTCTTCGAAATTCCTTCCCAGTTGGCAGTTGGTCTTCGTCTCTCAGTCTAGATGTTCTCAAGCTCTGTGTATTTGACCTTGAACCAGGTTTAGTTATGAATGGAGGCAGGGAGAAGAAAACAAAAGTCCTCTGAGAACATGATAGTCTTTTTTTCTCTCTCTCTTTTTTTTTTCTGTGGAGGAGGTCCCCACCCAGCAATGCTCAAGGGTTACTCCTGGCTCTGCACTCAGGAATTACTCCTGAGGGTACTCAGGGGACCATATGGGATGCCAGGGATCGAACGCAGGTTGGCTGCATGCAAGGCAAACACCCTCCCCACTGTGCTATCACTCTGGCCCAGAATATGATAGTCTTAATATGCCCAAGGACTACTCTCTCCCTTAGAGCAAAGTCAGCCACAGGCCCTCTGGAAAGACTCTTCAAGATTATTATACAGACGCTGGAAAAGGAGGAGAGCCTGAACACATCAAAGGAGAGGCTGCCATCCTCCAAGAATCGCTTAGCCACTGGAGCAGCTTGAGGGGCTTGAGACGTGGCTCTCTGAGTAGCACCCATACATCTCTTTAACTCCCTTTCCCAACCATCCCTATTGAAAACTCTAACCAAAAAAAAATTTATTTTTTTGACAAGAAGGCCATCATATTCTCAAGTTGCTAGCCTTGAATAAGCTTCATTTGACTCACATCAACTCTTGTCTCTTGAAGAGTTGGATTTCGAGTGGCAGGCACCTGAAGGATATTTGGGATTCAGGCTCTTACATGGTAGCCACGGCTCTGATTGGCCAACAGATGAGCCACTTCTACAGAACCAACAGTCTTGGACCCTAAAGGCAGAAAATTTTCTGCTCAATCAGGAACAGAGCCTCTTGATACCACCCCTGCCGGGCACTGTGTGTGATGCCTTTGTGATGTGGGCCTGTAAAGTATTCCTGCTATTATTCCTGGACCATAGGAGAGTAAAAAATGCACATAATTTCTTCTTAGACCTGAAAGCCATTTGGTCAGAGGAACATAATGTGCTCTGAATGAGAGCAAATCTCATGGCAAAATATCAGGGCTCCCTTCCCCCCTTTCCACTGCACTCAAATTAAATTTAATTTCTAGTACTGGAGGCAAGTTCACTCTTGTTCTCATATTATGTGATATTTGTTTCATTGAGTCAACAACTTCTTCTTCTTTCAAATTAGTTTTGGTGGGGGCTGAAGTGATAGTACAGTGGGTAGGCCGTTTGCCTTGCATGCGGCCAACCCAAATTTCTCTCTGGTACCCCGTACGGTTCCATGGGCCTGCCAGGAGTGATCACTGGGTACAGAATCAGGAGTAAGTCATGAGCACTGTGGGTATGGCAAAAACCAAAAATATAAATAAGATAAATTTAGTTTTGGGGATGTTGGTGAGATAACATGGGTTTAAGGTGCATGTAGCCAACCTGGTTTTATGCCTAGTACTGCAGAGTAACCCCAGCATTATCATGTGGGTCCTGGAGAAACCCTGAGTACTGAGCACTGCTGGCTGGAGCTGTGGAGCCCCCCAGAGCACAACTTGATACATTTTTTTCTCTTTTTGGCCATACCCAGTGGTACTCAGACCTAACTCCTGCCTCTAAGCTCAGGGATCGCTCCTGGAAGAACTCAGGGGACCAAATGGGGTGCCAGTGATAGAACCTGCATGCAGAGGACCTCCAGCCCCAGAGAATATCTTGGGCAGCTCAGGGAATCCCTGTTGTGCGGAGCCTGAACAACATCACATCCTGTGGTCCTTGCTCTGAACTGCCTGCCTGGTTGGCTGAAAATCGCCGGGAAAACATCAATCCTACTTCTACTCTAGTCTTCCAATAATTCTCCAAAATCACCCTTTTCTGTTTACGTGGCCATTTCTTTTTGGTGTTGGGTCACACCCAGTGTTGCTCAGGGCTTACTCCTGGCACTACAGGAATTACTCTTGGCAGTGCTCGAGGGACCATATGGGATGTTGGGGATCGAATCTGGGTTGGCGTGTGCAGGGCAAGCACCCTACCCACTGAACTATTACTCCAGCCTTTATGTGTCTTTTTCTTGTCGTAGTCCTTTCTCACTGATGCCTAGTTATGATCAGTGACAATTTTGTGACTGTTAATTTTTTTTTTTTGCTTTTTGGGTCACACCTGGCGATGCACAGGGGTTACTCCTGGCTCTGCACTCAGGAATTAC